>JAVSBS010016835.1:21248-44101 GCA_033124195.1 Coracias cyanogaster
TACCTTTTGCAGAGATTTGCTAGAAATACAATGGATTTTGGGGGTTTTAATAAATGTGATGTTACATCTCAAATTAAATATGCCAACTAGACTAAAGTGCTCTGAAGAACAACCTGGTAGTTTGTAATTGTTTTTAGATTTAAACATGACATATGCAGAGAAAACAGAGGTTAAAACAATACGAACACAAATTTACTGAACACAAGGCTGAGCACTTGAAGTATTTGTTCCGACAGTCGGTTCCCTGAACAAAATTCCCTTTTATGACAAGATAACTGTAAAACTGATCAGGCAACTGTGTTCTAGGCTTTTTACTCATCTTCTCCTTGGCTTTGCTGCCAGCGTTAGCATGTGATCCTCTCTCACTCCACGACTTCAGGCAGTCTCTTCACCACAAAGGTTCTTTGTTGGATTTCGGAATAAGCTTACTTTAATACGGGTTTATATGGCCTGGCCTTCCCCTAATCTAGCTCTTGCAAAAAGGTTTACATAAGGAGAGAACAAGCACACAGAATTCAGTGGAATAACTCCCTGAAAGACTTTCAGAGAAACTAGAGCTTAAAAAAAAGAAGTCTCTCCAGCTATTGTCTGAATAATTAAAACATTTGAAGAATTCTTGAGTGTTTCACCCATTATTAATCAGTTCTATTTTATAGCACCAATGCCAGCTTTATGAGTACTTAACAAGATCACCAATTTTTTATAATTTACTTCTTCAAAAACTTTACCAATTAATTAGCTTTAAAAATATCATTCAAGGGAAGAAAAACACTTCAAAGTTCTGCATTGACACTTTCACATGAGCAACGTGGTCTTGCACTACAGGAAATTTGTTTTCATTTATATACCTGGTAAGTATACAGGACAGGTTGAATTTCTATCCTCACTTATTCCAACATAGTACATAAGAGAGAAGCGGCTCTCACAACAGCAACAGGTAAAAACCATAAGAGAATCTGAAGTTCTTCTGTGATAAATATTACTCATAATACTAGCGAGTCATAACTAACTCCCAACCATCTGATTTTCTATTTTAGTGCACCCTGCAGCCTAATTATTGAGCTAAGAAATAGAACATTTTTCCATTTTCACACACCCAAACATGCCCAGCCAGCTGGCGATAGAGGTACTGTCTCCTTACACGTTACATTTCACTGAAATCTCTCCTGTTAAGCATAATTTACATCAGCACTCAAACGCTACGTATTTTTAGGATGTAATCCAAGTGAACTCCTTTCTCCTTACCTCTCAGGTAAGTTCTTGCAGCTCACGCTAGCACGGAAGCTCTGAGAACCAAGGGCTGTAAAGCAGCAGCGTCTGGATGCCAAACGCTGCCAGCAAATGCATCTCTCGTGTTAAAAGCAGTATTTAAGAATCTGGCTCTTTACAAGGTGTCAGCAAATTAAGAATCTATAATTTGCTCCCCACTTCACCTCATTTATATCAGTTGACAACTCTACAGAAAACTGCTTAAAAAGTACAGTTGCATTACATCGTATATTTATAAAATTAAGCCAGCAGAACCCTCACAACGGCAGCAATTAGGCAGCAGAACGAACCCAAAGAAGCACCTTTGCTTTACTAATTCTCACACAGGTATCTCCCCCAAATTCTCTTAAAGTACCCAGAAAGAAGAAAAACGTGGTCCACTGGAGCGGGAAGTGCTTTCCCAGCAGCACACCCTTTCTGTCCACTACAGCTCTTGGGAAAAAATGGCTTTTTCAGGTCAAAATTACTTTTTTCCCCACTAATTAGCCTGCAGAGCAGCATCTTTTAGCAGGCTAATAACAGGAACATTTCAATCCAAAGCCACGTACACCAAAAACCTCACGCTCTGAAGGAGAGAACGATGTGTTTACACGTTCTCTGCCTACACCTAGCAAGGCTCAGTACCAGAGCATGCTGAAACAGCGGCCGTAGCCAGAACCAGCGCGGTGACTGCTGCGCTGCGTAAGCCGATGAGACTTAACACCAGATGTTAAATTTTATGAGCCCAAATCCCTCAGCGATTCCAGGTCCGTATCTGTGAGGACTCAAAGCTGCGCTGCATATTTACTGCATGCCCCAAATTCATCCTGTCCACACAGGACTTTGGGAGCTACACGGAAGACGGATGCGCTGCTTTCCGTACGGTTTTGGAGCCCGACAATTCCTACATACTTTAAAGGAAAAGCTGGGATGTAGCCATGCCATCCACATTCACATAAGCTGGTGTTGGTCTGCTCTTTGTCAAAGACTCATCCTTCAGGAATTTTGCCAGTAAACACTTTCTACTATCCTGTCGGAGGGAAACAAGGGACTTCATCTCAAGCTCTGCGCAGGGGAGACGCTGCTACCCAACCTCCCATCAGCCAGACTGAGCTGACAATAAAAGACTCCTCCAATACCAGCAGGAGAAAACCAGGGACAATACTTTGTACACGTTTTACATCTTATCCTACTCCAATTAATGAACGTGGCCAGCCTTCATCATAAAAGTGAAATTTAGAGTCCAGGAGTTTTGCAGCTGCTCACTTACCCTGTATCATCCTCTCAAACAGTCGCTTGATCTTCTCCTCTCTTATTCTACTATTACTAAGGTATTTTCCCCAATCTAATAAAGCCCCATACATCAAACGAGGGCCCACTAACTCAGAATTGTGCAAAAATTTCCTGTGCAGCAAATTATTTACCCCTGTAAAGAAAACCTCTTTAGGAAAAAAAAAAAAAAAAAGAAAAAGAAAAAAGCAAGAGAAGCAACATGAACTATAAGGCTCAAGGGAATAATTCATTTCCCTACCACTTCATCTTCAGTCCAACACTTCTCAATCAGTTTTGGCACAGGTTTCTTCACCAAGCGCTGCAGGGCTTTTCCAGCATCATAGTTACTTTCATGTAGCTAAAAAATAAAGAAGACAAATAGATCATTCAGTGGAATTAGCAATGATCCAATATTGGAGGAAAACCACTAAAGGAGCCCACATGAGATGTTCTTATGCCTAATTATTTTTACTGTTGATATACGAAGTGAAATTTAAACAACCTGAAGGGGTTTTATTAGTAGAAGAAACAGTATTAAAACAAATATATTTTCCCCTTCCTTCCCAAACTTTCCCATACAATGCTTGAGCCCATAAAGCACTGAAGATTTTTTTTGTTAACCTCAAAAATATTTTTGACATTAGAAATTCCAAGGAAAATTTTAAAAAGCTCCAACAAAATATTTCTCAAGAGGAGATGTACTTTATGCAGCATATTTTGTTCAGATTAGCAAAACCAACTGGAAAAACTAACACAGAGGAGGGATTGCGAATCATGGCATGTCAAGTTTACCATCCAGAAAACTCTCTGTATTTTTATTGCATTGCAAAGATCATCATGCTGTGGAAAATATGTATGGAAGAGAAACAAAACCTCTACAGATAGCTACAGATAGCTGTAGTAAGAGCAACTAGGGATGTCCCAGTTGACATTCCTGTTCAGCCGGTCACAGCCTACAGTGTACCTTCTTTTCTACCATAAATTTGACAACTATACAATCAAAAGCGGTCTGAACTAGTAGACATTTAAATAAGGGTGAGTTAGAAGAACAACTACACTGAAAAACCCACTCAGCAATGAACCCATGAGAACCTCCAGCTCTTAACTGCTGATAGAAAACCTGAAGCACACTGCAGATTTATAGGCTGCTCTATCTTCAAAGTACAGTGGGATTTTAAGAACTGAAGGACTAGTCAGGAGCCTGCTCTATGTCTTCCGAAAGTGATCTCAGAGAAAAAGAAATATTGCTGGGATGACAAAAACTGAATTATCTTCTGACACCCAAAAGGGAGAACGATTTGCATGCAGGCTTCCCTACGCAGACAAGAGGTGGTGCTTCTAATAACACGCTATGCAAACCAAAGCTTCACAGCTAGTGATTAGCATCAGAGAAATTTTACAGACCCTCAAAAGTTTTTCTACAACAGGGACAACCAAAAGATGATTCTGTACATGGATTATCTCCTGCTTTTCCTCCCACTCAGAATTGACCCCGAGCCATCTGCATCCCGCTCTGGAGAAGCATCCATGCTGCTGGACCTGCGCTTAACCTGTCTCAGAAAACACTTCAACAAGTACTGTAATTCTTGAGCTTTTCCCAAGACTGACGAACTGAACAGGGATCAAGATACAATTACTGAACAGCGGCAAGATATTAACTGTCACCCCGCACAGCTCCTGCTGACAGGGACGAGCCTGTTATCAGCCGGGTTGAAGCAGAAATTAGTACCTTACGGGCTACACTCCACACGATCAGCTCAGATTTTCTATCACCGGTAAGAACAGATGTTGAACTGATGAAGGTGCTCTTCTATCTCCACCAAGCTATTGGGGCATTCAGAATTTATTTATTCTCGAGGGACTTTCAAAGAGAGTAAAGTACTTCTAAAAGTGATAGGTGACTACTGGGCAAGGACCTGTGATCATCACCTGCAATGCCTTTTTGGCACAGACAGCAACATTCCCTTCACTGGCAGCACAAACATTTTTTTCCCCCCTTACCAACAACTCAAACAGCAGCACATACGGGGGGTTATGCAGTAAAACAAGCACTTGACTAATAGAACGGGAACAAGGAGGAAAGCTAAGCCAGAGTCACTTTCTATTCATGTTCAGCTTCCTATGTGGCATCTACAGGGAAGTTACAGACACTCTGTGCAATGGTGATAACTACAGGTATTAGTGTAGAGTAACCACAGCAAAAAATGCTTTGACTTCCAAAAAATCATTTCCCCCACCTCCCTCCTCAGCCATCTGACCTCTGCCAGCTCCTGCTACGAGATGCGTTAACGCATCAAGCCATCGGTAGCTCCTCGCGCTGCTCTACGCCAGGGAGACGCATCACCCGAGATCGCTTAGGAGAAACCACTGCTTTCAAACCCGTCTCCCCAGGTGACATTTCCTAACATACAACAGACTCACGGCTTGTAAATCTGCCTCTGTTGACTACACCAGCGTCAGCTCCCGCGACTGCAGCTCCACGGGACTGAAACCCTGATCTGGGCGCGTCTCACCTAAGCCCCACGTCAGGCGCTACGAGTGGAAAGCCAGGCCCGCGGTGCCAGCGCCCAAACACCGGCTTTCAGCTTTACCTTGTTTTTCTTCAGACTCCTGTGGTATGCAGTACCTACTCAGAGGCAGGAAAGTAAGATGTTGTCTTTTCTACTGAGTACACATTAATTTTTCTCCTTGTTTGCACTCCAGCCCTGGGAATAGATCCATCTTCAAGAAAAAAAAAAGGACTGTTTGTTTTGCCAGCTCACCTTGCAAATGCTTTTTTCTGTGCATGCCACTACCAAAGAGAGTATTCGCTTAGGAAATGTGACAGCATTGAAGAGAATAGCGCTTCTGTTTCTTTTCCCTCTTTGCTCCCTTCCAAAACATGCAGGAATGCCAAAGCCTCTCTGTGCCTTGGAGGGCATCTTTATTTTGCCTCAAGGACGACATGTGTTTTTCCCTGGCAGCCCCACTGCCCAGGCAGCTCAAGCTGCAAGAAATCAGACAAGCCCAGAAAAAAGGGGCTGGTCTAACAGGCAGCTACTCAGGTTACTGAAAAATAGAGTTTACAGGCCACCAGAACAGGCCCAAATCATCAACAGAAAATACACACATTAACTTTTGGCCAAGTAATTACATTAATAACAATCACAAAACCCATAAGCACCGACATGAAAGATGACGACTCATATAAGAGAGAAGACAGACATGAAAACAAGAGATACAGGTTTAGAGTCTCCTGAAAAATGTGACTTTTCAGCAGAGGGGGAGGGGGGAACCTTTTTAAGTACCAGGAGTAGCATAATGCAGCAAAATGGAAAAATATCTTTTTGTAAGTGCCAGAGTTAAATTTACACATTTCAATCTGGCTCATTCTCTGCTTATTACTTTTGGTCATTTAATATATATAAGCACTTTATTGGCAAGCAATTCAAACACATAAAAAATAGCTAATGATGACTGCGCCTATGGTTTCATTAACTTCTGGTTGAATTTTCCAAGGAACTGCTACAAACACTAGATAACTATCCTGTCATCTAGAGAATCATCCTTGTTAGCATTAACTCTACCATCTGAATTTTGAACCAGTGTGACATTATGTATGCCTACAACTGCAATAAAAGGAATAACAAATGCATTTATACTGGAGAACAGAAAATACAGCAACTTCTCTATCACTGGACAGCATTTTAAAGAAAAATTCTGAATGCGCACATGCCCCAAAACCTCATTTCTATTAGAAGAGTCATTAAACAATGCTAGATCGCAGGGAAGCCGTATTACCATAAAGTCTGCACATTACCACAAGGTTTCAAGTTTCTGCTACAGCTTCTCAGCAGAGCTGCCATTTTCTGTCTGCGTGATGTTGCAAATAAATTCTCCTTTTGGCATGGCTCAGCTGTCAGGCACCTCTGTTCTGTAATGAACCCATGAATTACATCTTGCAGCTCTGACATCTCTGGTCTTGCTCATCAAAATATTGTTCTTCAAATGTAATTTATAACTTAATTTAAATGTCCCTTTTACTGTGACCTTTTTAGATCAGAATGGCATTGCATCTGGCAGCTTCTACTTCAGCAAGGCATCCTTTTGCAATTACAGTCATTATGAGCGCCGCTGAAAAGCCCATCTGAGTTTGGCTGCATTCATGCTAGGATATTAAATAATTGCAGTCCATTAAGAACACTGCTAGATTCCAGAGCCTTTTACTCCAAGGAAAAATTGCTACTAGACACTGAGAAATTAGTACTGAACTACTTGAAAATCTACCCGGAAAAGCCAACAAAAGCAGAAGGGGCCGTGCAGGCAGAACGCGCTGTTGCGGGGATCCAGTCGTGCCCAGTGTTTACAGGACAGCACTGGAAGCCAGGAGCCCCCCGGCTCCGCGTGCTGGGATCCCTGGTCACGGACAGAGCACATCACTTGCCAGGGCACAAAGATGTAAAGCCTGACCTGCCAAACACGAGGCCAACAACTAACAAAACCGCGAGAGCTTTTTAAGTCTGAAGGAATCCAGATGAGCCAAAAGAAATTTTTCACTGCTGCCAAGCCAGATACTTCTGTGGAACAGTGCAAGACGACAGTATCTGCCTGGTACCGCACTGTTGGGATTTACATAACACCCTCATTTCAGCACCAGTTATTTTAATCTACGCAGGCTGAAGAACATTGGTGTTATTAAGGAGGGGATTTGCTTCTCTCCCTGCAGGGGACAATGGTCAAGATACTCAGTAGCTCTCTGTAAAACTGTAGTGTGTTTGAGAGTAGAAAATAAAGAGGAGAGAAGGAAAAGACAACAAGGAAGAGCAGAACGAGAATTACTTCCATGTGGCTTGAGTAGCTCAGTCTTCTGCTGTAATTACACTAATGCAAGCACCTAATTTAATACCAAATGTAATTCGGGCCACTTCTTTCGGTAGCAGAGCTGACAAATTTCAGTTGGATGTAGATACTCTTTCTAGGTATGGACACCTTGCCCTGCTGTCAAATGGAATATGCTCCATAGCGAGTTTATCTCGTCAGGTGAAACAGCAAAACCTATTTTCAAATCTGCAGCATTCTTTAAAGTGCCCATCCTCCAAAATGGCAAAATTTTATATCCGCTACGTCTGATACCCAACAAGACACTAACCCCAAAGGCCCTTGAATTCCAGGAATTTCCTTTCCCACTCCTCTTTGAAATTCTACCTCCTCCCCACTGCTGCAACACTAAACAGTCTGGATCAGAGGAAAAATAATATACTGCCCTCAGACAACAAAATACTTTGCTGAGCTCCCTCTGGTGCCCAAGGACAACAGAACCTTGATCCAACCAAGAACCTAAACCGGCCCAAACAAAGAGGCTCTGCCCAACTGTCTGGTTTTGCCCACAGGCCGGCACAGTGAACTGGGATGTTTTGATTTATAAAAAGCCGACAGAGGTTGGCTGGCCACAGGATCTGAAGCTTTAAAAAGTGACAGAAATTGGTAAGAGAAAATTGCTACAAGTTCAGGTTTTTTAAAGATCTGATTTGTGGTATCTGACAGCTTGAAAAAAACAGAAATCAGTCCCCACTCCTTTTGGGAGGAAAAATGCAGCAACTTAAATTTCTTCTCCCCAGTTCTACTCTATTTTAAGCTCCTAAAGAACTCTAATTGGTCCAAAGTGCTCTAAGATGCTAATGATGGAGATTAAAAAGCCAGATGCTTGTGTTAGATCCACTTTCCACACACTGGTGCTGCCCGGGCTCTGCCCAAGAGCTCAAGCCAGCGAGCAGCAGAGGCAGCCAGCTGTGCCAGCTGTGCCGTGGGTCAACACCACAGCCACGGCCAGTCCTCCACAAGCAGCCAGGACAAGACTTATCAAATACCTGCGAAACTTCTAACAGCATTTTAAAATAACTTTCAAAAAAGAAAAGTTTAAATAGACCCCCCCCCAATTTTAGAAGTAACCATAAGAGTCATTTTTGACTCTTTTTATCTGCCCGTTTCAACAGTTTGTCTAAAAAGATTTCCTGACTCATCTTACAAATAAAGTGCTGAAGATTTTCCCCTAAGAGCAAGGATAAGGATGAATGAAAATGCAAAGTGGCAAAATTGTCTTACGCACTAGAAGTGGCTCCATTTTCCAACATGCCCAGGCAGAGAGAGGTGGCCCCTGAAGTGCTGTGTTACCTCATCTGAACCATGAGAGTAGCTGTTAATTAAGACTCATCCAAAAGGAAAACTAGTAATAATAAGAAATGCTAACATCTATTTAAATAATTTTTTTATGCTTTCAACCTTGTCTGTAGTTAATGAACAAGAAAATCTGGTCTAAGGGCAAGTTAAAACAGGGAGTAATTTGTCTGGGTGACATCTTATTTCAAACTGAGTTTCCTTAAACCGGTATTACAGTGTCATGTTTGTCACTCATAATGACATGTTCCCATGGAACAGCCTGCGATGACAAGTCAGCACATCGCTTTAGTAAAGAGATTTCTACACTATCAGCACATGATGGTTTCATCTTCCTTCCATGTAGCAGCATGGAAGCTTAAGTGGTGGTATCTTCTTACCGTACGAGGATAACTAGAGTTGCTCTTTAACTTAATCGCCAGCAAAAATAACACGCCCACCGAACTGACCAACACTTCTGAGATGCACTCTTACACCCCGAGTTTGCACACTCATTTCCAGCGTCTCTTCTAGGGTCGGCTGTTTTATAAACCCAGTGCTCACACTTACTCTTGAACCAGAACAATGGGTAAGGCAGGAACACTTGGGAATGAATCATTACTCCGGAACTTTTTTATAGCTGAGAACAGAGGAGCAATTTAACTCTTTCTTGACCTGGATTCTCCGAGAGAAGAACTGTAGAAGCTCTGAACAGCAGGCACAGGTCAAGAGGAACCAGTATAAGAGAAGTCATGACTCTCTGGCTTTGTATTAGTATGGAGCACAAAAAGGATCTTACAATGGATTGGGTACAGAATCAGAGCTCTGGAGGACAGAAGAAGGGAGGGGAAGAAACCACACCAAGATTCACCCCAGCTCTTAGTCCACACGCCAGCAGTAGCAACAAGGTTGATGCTCAACACTCACCATGTTACCATCTTCCCACGGATTGCCAGGTCCAGGCCATCACCTTTCTACCGCAGAGCAGGTTGAACTTTGAGCTTTTCTGAACTACTTTTTCCAAACCTATTTGTCAGCCACTTCTGGCTCTCTGAACTAAATGCACCTGACTTGGAAAGGGAATGAATTTAAAGGGGTTTTCTGATTGATTTCCAGATTTCAATTAGCTTGAACAGACAAAAAAAAAACCAACCAAAAAACCAATCAACAAAACCAAACCACCCAACCCACAACTGGCTGTTCAAATCCCAGCTCCCCTGCATGATTTTCTTACTAAGGATCTCAACAAGTCTGTTGTAAATACGGTGTTTTGAGGGGCTTCTGGATGGTATTCTGATTATTAAAAAGTGATGACTAACCACACTCAAAGCCCACAAGCACTAAAAAGGCAAAGTGTATTATTATGACTGAGTATTAGCTATAAAACCCTCACATCAACCGTGCTGGTCCTCAGAACACAATAACGTTGTCCACAGTGACCCTAGAGAAGGTTTGGGAGTAACTCAAATTACCATTTCCATTTCCCTTTTCGCTTTGAGGAAGAGTCCTGCCTCAAAGCCATGTAGTTCTCCAGATCACAAAACAGGAGGAACTGGGTAGCTATAAAATAAAATATTTGTATAATTTACCACTTCACCAATAAAAATGGCTTCATGGATAATGGCTCAATTATGAAACTGGAAAAATAAAGTTGTACTGAATATGCATGTTTTCGTTTTACATGACTAATATTTTAAGGTCTAATGCAAATGACCTTTGTTCATGAATATTTAAGCCAAGCACAAAACCCAGCTTGTTTTAGAAAGTCAACCAAATTGAACTCCTTCTTCCATGGCCACGGAACAAAAAAGACCCCCTCTACCCAAAAATCCCATGGCGAAAGACTCCCAGGAACTGGTATGTCCTGCTCCGTGCCTCTCAGTGCGACAGCCAGCACTCATCAGGAGGGCAACAAACTCCAAATGAAAACTTTATTTCCTTCCTAAGAGTTACAGTGACAAATGTGGCATCAAATCCCAAGAGCCAAACAAAGGAACAGGAGTTGAAGTTTACCTGGAACGTTAAGTGAATAATCATTTCAATGAGCTGATATACATGTTGCACTGTGCCTTCCATGATCTTCATTTCTATCTGGTATAATTAACAATAAATCATTCTGGGGGCTACAGCATCTGTTATTACATAAATAAAACACTAGCAAAGAAGCTTGTCAAGACTGATTTATATGAAGCGCTGCTCTGAAGTTTATTGGATTGCCATAATAAGAAAACACACCCTATCAATTTTTTTTTTTACATTAATCTTCTGGGTTGCAGATGATAATTTCTAAACAAAACCACAACTTAGTGTAGGGTAGGGTTCTAACAAATCATCTATCAGATAAATCTGATACATTTGAAATAGATGGTGAACAGAAAGATAAAAAGAGCATCATTTTGTCAGGACAAATTACCTCTCCAAACTGTTCTGAGTTAGTCTAAACAGTAGGCTCTCAAAGAAGCCAAAGTTTCTTAAAATATCCCACCCGACAAAACTATTATTCATAAGAAAACACTCTTCTAGAAAAATTCAAACTGAACAAGAGAAGTATCCTCCCTGCCTTCTAAAAATTACAGCGAACAGTATTAGTACACACAGTAGATTTTTGAAGCATGAATAAAATAAAACTTTGCAGAGGCCTAAGGACCTTACCAGAGTCATTAAGGTCAAACCCTGCAGACTGTATTCTCCTGGAAGTACAACACCCCTTGCTCAGGCAGACATCTAATGGGAACTGCACCGTGTCAACACCGGGTTGTAAACTACCCTAGAGAGGAACAGATGATGTGCACCACAACACCTACAAAAGAGGAACTTCCGCAGAGCTGAAGTTAATGAGAGGGTTACAAGAACACCACAGGGTAAGTCTCAGGGCTACACATGGCGATGTCCCGTTGAGGAGAGGGGGAAGTCGTCACAACAGCAATCAAAACTATTACACACGGACAAACAAAATTCTTCAGAGGATTAACTAAGAGTTTCTACAGTGCTTTTATTTCAGAAGTGGGAAACTCTCCTCCATTTGGAAGATGAACCAGTAAGTGATTTTCTAAAATAGGGGTGCACTAGAAATAGAGAGAAAACAACCAGAGTAACAGAAACAAAATATTAACAAAAGATTAACCTAAGTCTCAGAAGCAAGAAGTCTGCAAGAGCAACGACAGGATCCTCAGACTCCGGAGTGATTAAAGTGGGTAACGAAGGTAGATAGTGAAGCTAAATGAACTTTCTGCATTAGCCTTTTACTATAGATGACACAAGGAAAGAAATGTGAATTTCAAAAGCTCTTTGATGATTATTTGCCTTAACAGAGATTTAAGTCTCTAAGCAGGATGTTTGGGAACAACTGAGAAAACTCTAGTGGCAAGCCACCAGAATCTGATGGCGTCCAGCCCAAAACGACGAAAGGAAGGAAATACAAGGTAGGAAACTGGAGGAATGTGCAATACACTTAACTGCAATTCAGTAGAAAACTGAAAAACTGTATAGAAATTGTTAATACGCTGGCTTTCTCTAGGAAAGGAGCCAATGGACCAAGATTTACACATTCACCTCAGTGCTGAGGCGTGCTGTGAAGTGCTGAGAAATAACACTTGATTTTGCAGATGTAAAAAGTGAGAACAACAAGAAAACATTTAATTTGGATAGAGAATTTGATCTGGGATTTCAGCTGGTCACACATGCAAGTGGCTATTTAAACAATTTTGCAGAGTAAGAATGAGAGTTCTGATGGTGTTTATCTAGTAAGTATTCTGGGGACATATTTTACATCTTACTCCTGTTTTACTCCCATCTGTCACAGAAACAAGACACAAATTGATGCACTGTGAAACACGTGATCAAACAGAAGTGGAAATAAACCACTGTGAGTGGCATAAACCAATGGAGTTACATAAGGAACATTTTTCGTGTTAGGAATCCAGGTATTTTAACTTCATTGTGGCTCTCAAGTCATACCCTCCTCATCATGGACTTGGCCAGTTACAACTCAGACAGATTCTTTTTAACGTTTGGAAGTTTTTACAAGCTTCATCTAATGAGATGCTTTACTGACAGTAAAGAATTAGTTAAGCATATTCAGTGTGATTAATTTGATAAAGTCACTTCCACTCACATCAGTAAAACAACCAAATATGGTGCTCAGGATCCCTCCTCTAACCAAACAGATAACCTGTTGCAGCACTCCTCACTCAGTTCAGGATGTGTATCTCAACCATTTGCGAGCTTTTAAGAATTTTGTAAGTAAGTGGTTAAAAGCTACACAAGTGTAAATAATTAAAGCAGGCAAGCTCAGGCAGACATAATATTGTGATCATTAGGTGATACCTAATACCAGCCGACTTTCAGGAGTACAACACCAAGCTGTTTTGTTGGTATCACTGGTTGGTTTATTTTTACCGAATGAAAACAAGTTACTTGAGCCTCAAGCACAGTCAGCAAAGAACGTTTTGAGTCGCTGTAGATAGTTACGGTGCTGACGCTGAGGTAGAACATGCTTAAAACTACTTTTAGGAAAGATCTTTAAAAACCAGATCTGAAGCTACATACTGCATCCTCCCTTGGCAGTTTCACAATAAACTTGCGTAACTGAAGATGCTCCCAGCTGCCCACGGGGCCTGTGCACTTCTGCTGTGATTGCCCCCAAACCATATTACAGATGGAGCCGGAAAGTCATTCAGCCAAGGGTATATCCTGTTGTGTCCACAGTCTTCACGAGTGCATGTGGCGAGGAGGCGGCCAATAACCATGAAAACAACAGGACAGAACTCAACTGTTCATACATCCAGGATACGCTGTTACGGGTAAAAGGTGACATAAAAAGAGGAAGAATGACAATTGCTTAGTGACAGAGTCTGCAGATCTGTCTGTTTCCTCTGAGTGGCACATGACCAGCTACACGTAATTCCTTTTATTATAGCAAGCAATGAAGACACAAAAGTCAGCTTAGTGTCACAACCACCACAACTCTCCAAAAGCTCCACTTAGGGCCCTGGGGAAAAAAACAGCCACAGATTTCATGATGTCACCCAAAAATATGGAGTGACAGACAAAAAATTCTCATTTACTGATGTTAGTGTCCCCCACTCACCCCAAAACAGTTAATTGCTGTGGCTGCTCTGGAGATGTGTGAACATCTCCACATACACTCCCATCGATATCGCTACTCAGCAATGCTTTATTTACACACATGATGGTTCTGCAAGAGATAACTGGGCATACACACATCTGAATATCAATAACAAAGACTGGACCAGGAGTGATCCCCAAATCTCTTTTACCTGCTAAATATTTTAGGCACTATATGCTTCAAGTGGTCCAGAAATAAATGGGAAGACTGTTCTTCCACACAGTCATTCCATATACTTACTGTATTGAGTGCATTAAGCGTAGTGTCGTCACGGGAGGCTGCAACACAACCATCTTCTGTGGATCCTCCATCACACATGCCTGCAAAAGCTGCCATGCTCCTTTAGAGTTTGAAGGGGAAAAAAAAAGTTTAAACACTTCAGCTGTTTGAAGCACATATCACACAACGCACAAACGGTGTGTTTACACCTTAAATCACAGATTTCAGGGCCTTGCAGTACCGTGGAAACAAGGCAGCGCACACACTGCTATTCATTAAGCAAAGCAGAGTCACCCCAGCATGTGGAATAATTAATTCAAAATTAAAATCCAATCTAAATGGATTTCATCAATTAAAAATCTGCACTGCAGTAGTACCGAAGTCTGATCAGGATTATGGAAAATAAGCCCCATACATAAGGACAGTCTCACCAGAGACCAGAAACCTGTTGTCGTAATCTTAAATGTCATTATGTTAGAAAACTGACTTAAATGACAGATTCCTCACACCTCTGAATTCTTGAAAACTACAAGTAATTTACTCACACTCTGAATTATGAGGCCCACCAGTGCCTCTGATTAATCTACCAGGCATACCAGAGATCTGTATGGAATGGAAACGCAAACCAGAGCTCATTCAAGAGCCCAGTTCAGCTCTGAGGGACTCCCACGCTGGCACGGCTGCTCCGCTCAGAGCAGTCACTTCCCTCGTTACGCAGTACACATCCCACACTTTCTATCGTGCCAGCACATACTGTCAGTTTTGCATTTTAAACCCCAAAACCACAGCCAATGGAAAGATTCTGCGTTGGCCCAACATCAAATGAAAGCATTCTTGTTTCAGACTAAACATTTCAGCTTATCTGGTTGCCATCCAGGCTACACCGAAGGAGTGACCACAGCCAACCGCGCGCACACGGCAGCCCACGGTCCCATCTGAAGACTTTGGTAATATCTTGGCTGAAATTACCTCGCTGCCCTCAGGTACATGAGTAAGTCACAGTCATTGACTCCTGGCATCCACACAAGTTCTTCGTGCTGTGTCACTGTGTCACCATCTGGGGAAGGAAACGGCTGCAGATCAGGAAGCTTAGCCTGGAAAAAAAAAAAAAAAATTCAAGAGTTCACACAGACATTACAGTAGTTAACGATGTTCAGAGGATGCCCAAGTGTTATTAATAATGAAGCTTGTAAATTCTCTGGAATATTGTGATCTCATAGATGGAAGATATTCAGACAACAGGTGGTGAAGCTGTTTGATCCAAGTTTGAGGAAACTGGGTCATCAGGCCCTCATCTATTCACTTTGTCCGTCGTTCCTTCTCTTAGGAGACAGTTCATTTTCTGACAGTCATCATTCAGGGCTAACACCACCACCTCTCAGTCCACCACCACTGAAGCCCTTATGGGTACAGACCAAGCACAAGCACGTCTGCAGGGATGGCACAGCCTGAAAGCAAACCATTTCGGACTGCGTATGTACAGTCCTCTGTCGTGCAGAAAACAAACGCTGTTGGACAATTTACCCTCAAAGAGACAATTTCATGTGTCAAAACGCTGCTGTTACAACCCCTGCTTGCCAGGCTAAAACATACTTGAGAACGTACTAACGTTAAAGAAGGCAAGAACATGGCTACTATACACATACCATTTTTAACCAGTAAAAACCCTACACGTTTGCCACTAGGTTCAAAATTAAGTCCTCGGTAAATCATTGAAACTCTAAAGAGAAACAAAGATGTTTCCTGAAAGTGAGATAGCTCAGTGAAATGAACTCTGCCACTAAATAAGTATTATGCTGTACCCAGAGACCCAATTAGCATCTTTAGTCATCTACTGCTATGGGATGAGATAGCTGAGAGCCTCTTCAGAAACAGCTTTTAAGCCCTGTAATTACCTCCTATACTTACAACGCTAAACATATTTGAGAGGCAACATTTACACATAACCAGTAATTACAAGTCACAGGTTCAGATGTCTTTCATGTTCTGCTCTTTAATCGGTACTTTATTTTCCTTCTTGCCTGGGAAAATGGATTGTCATTGAACTTCTCTTCTGGAAAAGGCTAAGCCAGCATTTTACCAAGATGAGATTTCTATGAGAGCCACGCATTCTAGCAACCAGGGTGCTTTCACAAATGAACATTCAGCCTTTTGTACCCTCGGAACATGCTCAATGACTAGAGCTACTCTAAGAGTAACTTCCTCTTGAACACCTCCGGTCATTAATTTGTTAGCCAAAAAGTTTTTGGAGGAGAACATTTAGTAGAGACTCACTCTCCTCCTCCTAAGCATGTGAATTTTGAGAACAACCGCAATTCTACAAAACATTCCCCTTCACTTGTATACCTCCTTGCTATCATGATACAAGCAGTAGTTTGAGGTTTCTGTGCACTAAGTATCGAAAAATCTCAACAGTTCTCTAGCATCATAACACACAATTTAAGGAAAATGAAGGCAAGAAATATTCATCAGAAACCACTATTGGGATCTCAGGGTTGTTTCTGGATTCTGCTACATCTACCTACTTCTCAGTAAGGTGGGTGGAAGGAAGTGGAAGTGAGTTAACAGCCCAGTGTGTACAGGAGATTATTTTCACTCTTCCACAGAATGAATCAGACTACAGAAGGTAAAGCAGCAAATACCATCCAGTCTACAATCAACCATTCATATAATTTAAGATTATACCTTACAGTAATTAAGAGGATGAGAAGATATCTCTTTGTGATGACATTTTTCAGAAATAGATGCTCAGAAATGAGTGAAAGAACAATGGAAGTTTAAAATACTAAGCAAGCAAAAATTAACAGTATTCTAAACCACCGGGCCTTCTTCCTACTTATTTTTTCCATCTATAAACGCATCTGGTAATTATACCTTACAGCACAGGTGACTAATACCTGCCAAAATATTAGATGGCAATTTGAGATGAAAGTTGTTTTGAAGGTATCATTTACAGTACTTTTATTATGACTAGTGAAAAGACTACTACAGGTTTAATTGGCAAGGACTTTATTCCTCTAAATGCAGACCAAGAAACGTTACACTGGTCCCATAAATGTTTACTTTCGCTTGTTATTAAACAAGATTTCAAAAGGAGCCTGCATAAAGATTCATCATTTGGATGTAAAAATCCAGCACTCGGACAGTGTAAAGCCAAATCTGCAGGTGAAGGAGAGCACTCGGTTCCTCGAGACAGATCTGGCCTTTTAAATCCAAGTGAGTTGTATGTTAATGCTCTTTAAGAACAGATTATTTTCAATGCTTATGAAGGATTGCCCTCAAATTAGAATGAACACACCAGGAACAAGCTAACGTCTAGAGTCTTAACCTTACTCTGCTTCCCTGTGGCTGAACGCATTGAACATGGTTTCTCAATTCCTGCTTTAATAATCCAAATGACTTAACGGCACTAATTGCTTCTCACAGTCAAACAATACAACTAAGGTCTCCCTACCTCTACAAGCCACATCTCTACAGCATCACAAAGTGAAAAGAAAGCCTGCATAAAAGCTTCCTAGAAAATACAAATAATATACTGTAATTATAAATGACTTCTGTAGACTATGGACAAAGGGGATATTTCAATAATTGTCCAGAATTTCCGTGCCTCCTAGTTAAAAAGAATTTAAACTGCTTTGTGTGAAAATTATGTAGGTAAAGATGAGGACCAGTTGAGCTCTCGAACGGCAGGGGGAGAGCAGATTGGTGATGCTGGCACACAGCAACACAGGAAGAAGGTATTTAGAAAGAGGGTGAACCTGGACAGCTGCCAAAACGGCCCCAATTATAAATATTAATTTCATTTTTAAGATGACTGTTGAATCTAATACACAATGGCCCCCCTGACTTTTATGCTGAATTACCACAGTTGGCCAAACTCATTTAACATACAAAGATAAGGAGAGAACATGTGCAGACTTCAAATAAATATACATCTCACCACAGTTGCTGCACAGGAAAAACTTTTCTTGGGTTTCAAAGTTCCCCTATCCTTCTAATCTTGAATGTTGCTCCTGGAAAATTGCTGCCTTTTAAATATCACTTCTAATAGAACTCCATTTTGTTTAAATAAAGGCATTCACAGAAAGGACTGTTACAGAGAGCATACGATCAACTTGACAAGTTACTACGCAAATTAAAATTATCTACTTCCAGTATAACCGGAAAAAAACACCAATTTTTTTTTTTTTTTTATAGTTTATCAAAAACAACTTGGTGCAAGCCATCTGCGAATGCATTCGTTAACTCCAGAACAGGCCCAATAATAGCTGATATTTTTCCTGCATTTCCAGTAGTTACTCATATTCCTTTAATCTTATTCTGGAGTTAACCCACTTCTACTAGTAAAAAAAAAAACTCATTAACATACCAACATTTGACATAGAAAGATCTCATTAAGTGAGCTAGGGAATTCTGAAGATCTCATGATGACTAAAAAGCTCACTGCATGCACACAACTTCAAATGCACGTCCTCTGAACGGCTCGAGTGGCAAAAGCACGTCCTCTGGATAGAGCGATACGAACAAAATCCCTTACCTGATGGCTGGGTCCAACTCGGATTTCACCTTGGGTACTGTTTAGCCTCCTAAAATATAAAGAGAAAAAAAAAGTAATGAGAAAGAATTACAATTAATGACATTTAGGATCATATTCTGTATTTTTTGGTACTGCATTTGCAATGCAAATGGCAGAGAAGCAAAAATAATCCATTATTAACAAAACCAGAAAGGATACACTCGGGTGCCTTATGGGCTACCCTGCAAATGGCAATAAAACAACAAGTTGGGAAAGTTTAGTCTAGGAGGTGAAGTCGAGAAGAGGATCAATGGGACCTGGCCTCACAGGAGCAAGAACGCATCGAGCAGGTGACATTGGGACACATCTTCCTGCTGGGTGACGGCAGATTTCACGTAACACACAAGCAGCACAGACTTCCAGTGAAGGTCCTCTAAAAGCCCCTGCGGTTCTCCACAGCTCTGAACTGCTCCATGCTTCAGGCAGCCAACTCAAGCGCCTGCGATGGAGGGAATCACCTTCCAACCAACCCGGCTTGCACTAGTGCCACGTTCCTCCCACTGCTGCTTCCAACACCAAACCTGGAATCGTGTGGACAATGAGCCAAGCGCTACACTACAGACTAATACACGAGAACCACCACCTTCCTCGGGAACACCCGTGGTCAGTTTTGTTTTGAAAGAGGAAACATCTTTAAAATATTTGGGGTATGAATCTTTGAAGAGCAGAGCCTTGCATTACCAGAACTGGCAAAACTCATTGTTCTTTTTCCAGGAAGAGTTCATGGAAAACCATCCCAGGTACTTTGGGTCTCACATGGAAGATGACCTAGCTCTTGTTTCAAGCAGTTGAAATTATTATTGCTGCTGCTATTTCGTTTGCTGAAGTCACATCAGACAGCACGACACAGAAGCACGGAAATGCCTTGTAGTCTTTTGTAGAAGTGAATTTCATTCCGTTCATCCAGAAGGGGCTCCCCTTCTACATTATACACTTGGCCCTCTTATTTTTTCACTACATTGAAAAGATATTTATATAAAAAACTTCCAAGTTCCAAATGAACTGTCCTCCAAGAAGTGAGAATCATCCTCTGAAGGGCTCTGTGCTGCTCTCGCCATTGGCTGGAGTTACTGAAACATCACATCACATGGTAGAAAAGCTGCTTTGTCGTGTTGTGGTAGAATTACCCTGGCAACACCAGACGTTCAAGGTATGCGGATATAAACCAGAGGAGGACAATAACATGACAAATTTTATTTTTCTTCCTAAATTTTCAACAGAATAACAAAGTAAATAAAATGTTATCACTGAAGGGTGTCCATTGACCCCTTTTCTTCATTAAATATATTAAAACATAAGCAACAAGGCGGCACACAAACAAAACTATTGACTGGAATTACTGATTTCTCAAGGACCACGGTTGAATCCATGGGACCTCTCTGCTGTCATCTCCCATATCCAGCCCTTGCCAAGGGCCAGATCGCTGTAGTCTATGAAGGCACTTTTGCCTGGGGCACCAAATGCAGCTCCAGCCTGAGAAGTTAACTCTCCAAAACTCCTGTAAACTAGCATGAAAAGGACACAACCAAATCCAAGGAAATTCAAGGTCCTTAAGGTCAACATTCTTCTTTTCCTATGAACTGTTCATATTTAAATAGATACCTTATTTATATTCTGCATATTACATTGAAAGGATGACAAAATTCAGAGCTGTTATAAGACAAACTTTTGCATTTAACATGTCAATAATTGCAAGACACGTAAGTGAGTCTCAACACACCCGCAAGGAAGAGCGCACACGTAAACCTAACAGGTCGTCATCTTTAATCTGGAAACAGCCAACCTGGAATTAATCTTGCAATTTGCTGCTGCAGGAATAATGACATCATTTCAGAAATCAGCTCCCGCCCTGCAGGGCTCCTTAGTCACCCCGCTGTGTGCACAGCGGCCAGCAGCAATATCTGAGAGTTTCCTTTGAACTTTAAGCACTAAGATCGTGACCATAAACTGCTGGCCCTGAGCGACGCTGACCATGGAGAGCCCAAACCGTTTAACACCATTTCAAATCAAAAAGGTTAGAGGAGAGATTTTCAGTGTGATCAGTTGTATATCTTTAAGAACATTTTCACCTCAAAATTTCAAAGTATGTTGCATAGGTGTGTTAAGTTAAACTTCACCTTCCTGACCATTCTGAAATGTTATTCACTGGGTAAAGTGTAGCAGTGGCTTCGAATGGACCTTATCCAAGACAAGACAGGAGAACCTGTCAGACGGGAATGAGCACAGGTTCTGTAACACCCAATCTTATGTTGGTATGTTTACACAATGCTACCTTCCTGGTAAGGAGATCCACCCCAAAACACGTGCCAAAAGTCTCCTGAAAAGAACAAGAACATGTCAAAATGTTTTCCTCCGATGCATCTTTTTGCAAGACATGATCTGACAACTCTTCTCTTCATTTCAGGTTATGCAAAGAAATGTCTGAACTGGGAAATAAGATTTATACCTACAACAAAACTCTTATTTAAATACCAGGGTACATTTTTCCAGCTACAAGGCATCAGAATTTCTCCCTGTGAGGAATGAAGGGGAACCAACAACAGAAAAAGCTGCTGCTCTTCCTTTATTCCCAGAATTCACTTTAAAGCCATGCACAGCTCTACTACTCGGTGCAAATCTAACTTCAAACACTTCTATGCAGCTTCTGCCAGCTACAAGCCTTCGCTCCAGCTAAAGGCCACACAAGTGAGTTTTGTACTTAAAACAGAAAATTAAGCTATTTTCTACTTATATAGGAGAAAACACGGCACTCCAGATTATCTCCCAACTCCATTTCTTCAGCTGCACCACGCTGAGTATGATAAAGCATTTAGGAATCAGCACTGATCGTAGGATGCTGGAGCATCCTGTAAGTAACTGCAAAGATAAAAGCAAAGTTCTGGTGGGGACCTGGGTTCCCAAGCATCGACACGGAGCTGGCTGGGGAGCCCCAACGGGGCTATCCAGCCACGACTCCTCGCAGGAAAATGAAGTGTTGAGAGAAATATTTCTGTGTGCCTTTTCATCACTCATTTACCATTTCCTGATTATATTCACATCCGAAGCGTACTCCCCCTCCCCGTCCCCAACGGGAACGACGGGGCTGGATGGAGCTGCTGCCAGGAGGCTCTGTCGGACTCCCTGACAGTGTTTCTCAGCAGGGCGCCAAGCTGATGGCTCTGCCCCGGCACACAACCTGTTAAATCATTTTGACTGTCTCCACATCCCCAGGAATGGGTTTGCACATGGAAAAGAAAAATTCTTGCTATGGAAACTAAAATGCTCTGTACATTTTTAAGCTAAATTATATTGGTGGAGAGCAATTACAATCATAATGGAACGGCACTCCGTGTTTATTCTTTGGGAAAGAAAAAACGAGGACCCAGCACAGTATATGAAATCTGACACAAAAGAAACTGATGTAACAAAGCAGTATCCATAGCAACAACAACTTAATATTTCAGTCCTCTTCAGCTGCAGTGGATTAAATATAATGACAAGATGTTCCCTTTGAGAAGTAACCTGTTGCCATGACAACGTTGTATTCTGCAAAGTAAACAGGGGCTGGTCAGAAAGGAGATGGAAGCCTGCGACGGAATATCAAAAAGGCAAGAAGCTTCTGTAGCAGAGCGGGGCAAAAAAAGCACGCTCTAATCCGAGCGAGCCTGGTTCCAAACAGCTCCCTTCCAACAGGAGGGAAGAGAGAGGATGTGCAGTTCAATGAAGCTTTGTCCTCTCAATTCTAAAGCAACAGGGGAGGTTGGAGGTTCAAGGCCAAAAGCAGCACCACTGAGGGAAACCAGTTCAGAGGTGAGGATGAGAAAGGAGCAGGAGACAGCACAGGGTGGTACAGGGCTTTCATTTGTCAGCTTTGGAAAGAAGGAAGGAGAGGAAGGAAGGCTGGCAAAGACAGTTCCTGCACAATTTCCAATACAGAAACAAGTTTAACCCTCTCTGATTATCACCCACTTCCATGTCTGTACTGAACACCAGGCCCACGCCATCTCCGCAGACGCTGGCACAACCGCCAGCCTTCGTCTGGGAACACAACCCCGCCAAGGACTGAAACAGCAACGACAGCACTGCCCTAATGCTGCTTAAGCTGCAAAGGAGTCCACCAGATCAGCTTTGAGGGTAACCCGGGTTCAGGACTTGCAACACCAACAGAATCACAGAATGTTTGGGGTTGGAAGGGACCTCACAGATCACCTAGTCCAGCCCTCCTGCCAGAGCAGGATCACCTACAATAGATCGCACAGGAACGCGTCCAGGCGGCTTTTGAATGTCTCCAAAGAAGGA
>JAVSBS010016835.1:44201-75354 GCA_033124195.1 Coracias cyanogaster
TACTTGCTACTCCCCTTGTAATACACCCCAGGATACCATTGGCCTTCTTGGCCACAAGGGCACACTGCTGGCTCATGCTCATCCTGCTGTCCACCAGAACCCCCAGGTCCCTTTCTCCTACGCTGCTCTTCAGCAGGGCAGTCCCCAACCTGGACTGGTACATGGGGTTATTCTTTCCCAAGTGCAAAACTCTACACTTTCCCTTGTTGAACTTCATAAGGTTTCTCTCCGCCCAGCTCTCTAGCCTTAACCAACGGCTATTATGGTATTGCCAGAGGTTCAAGGCTGGAAACTCACAGCAAAACTCTGCTAAGTTTGGAGGCAACAGCAAAAGGCATTTGCAGGTTTCTCAGCAGCCCTTCTCTGCACTGTCCTATCTTTGCCCTACCCTTGACATGCATCCAAGCCAGTTCTTTACCCAGCACGTTTAGCAAAGATCTCTGCTAGGAAGCCAGGCTTCTGAAGGAAGCCACACACACGGTATACATAAGGTGGACCTCTAAGGTCAAGGATTGCGTGTACAAGGTGGAATCTTACAACCTGTGATACTGCTTCTTTCATGTTTTTACTTTTTACTACCAAAGTTCAGCAAGAAACATGCTGTGCAGTAATTGCACTTTTCTCTATACTGACTTACACGCCTGAGATGGGGGTGCAGGAGGTGGAACTACTCAGTACACCCTGAACAAACAGTGGTGGTCACCAGTTCACTCAGCAATGGCCATGGTTTAACTGCATTCTGCTGTGGCCACCACACAATGCTCTCCACCACATACTGCACTTCCACTGGCTTTCTGAAACACCTACTACAAGCCAGCAACAGCTCAGAACACATAAAAATAATGTTACCATTAAAGTTTAAAACAAACAAATCAAAATACCACAACCTAAACATCACGTATCGGAGAGAATTCTGTGCTACCCATTTAACCGCTCTTGCCATAACCATTCCTGATGCTGTGTATTGAGGTGTTCTGCAATTAAACTAGAGGGATGCTTCAACAGCAAAAGGTTTTTCAATCAGCCAAATCACTCAGGCACAGATTACCTCTCAACCAGTCTGACTCTCTTCAGAGCTCTCCAAAAAGGGTTTTCAAAACCAACTTGCTAAACCCCACTGCAACATATGCCTGTCACAAACGCAAACTCCACAGTGCAAAAGAAGTTTCAACAACTAAACTAGCAGCACTGTCAGTCTGCGTAGCTCTTCCCATCCTGGAAAACAGCCTGGAGAAGAGGACACGGGGCTCTCTTGGGATCAGAAGGGGAACCAGAATCGTGATCCCTGTGCACTCACCACCACACTCTAAGGATGGGTTGTTAGCTAAGGAAGTGTGCAAAAGCAGCTGGAAGAGGCCATTATTTTTATATGATGGAATATTAAAAGAGCTTAAAGGTAGGATACACAGGGGTTGAGGGTGTTTTTGTTTTTAATTAGCAGTAACAACCTATATCACTAAATTATTCTCATGAGATTTGGGTTTATTTACAAAGCCTGGTAAGAAAATCAATGCCTTAGCAAATAAAACCAAACCCATGCTAGATATACAAATTTTAGGCAGAATAGATTATAAATTGCAATCATAGATTTAACAATGATGTAGCCAAGCAGTCACTATTATTGGCAAGATAATCAGTTACAGAAATTGGAAGTGTGATGCAGTGAGGCAATTCCTAGACATTTGTGGTTTCTGTAAAGTTAACATAAATCTGAAGTAGTTAGGAAAGAGAAAGTCTCAAGAGAAGGTTTTTTTAAAAAATCCTTTTATGCAAATCGTTCAATACCCAAGATGAAAAAAATGCTCGAGAGGCAATTCTAAAAACATCTGGCAAGGATCATTTTGTTCCATCTCTAGAGGGACAAAATGGGAGAGAACAAAATTACTCCACTCCAACTTCAGCTGGTTAAAAAAATAGTTTATGAGGGCCTGAAAGGGACTGGCATTACATCCAGAGAGCCACTTGGTAGGACACTGCTTCTTTTTACTCTGAACAAAACTCAGAACTCGCCTCGCCGCGCTCCTCCCTCACCCGATGCTATGCAGACTCTGTCCGCAAGGACTTAACTATAAAAACAGACCTTGACATACATTTGCTCTTCTGCAGCACTGAAGTCGTCAATATTTCACCACAGTGATGCAAAATAGACTGCCTACAAACAATAAGCCTCTGTTACACATCACAGATATATTCCTACTTTCTCCAAGCATCTGCTTACGGTCACTGTCAGGAGACGGGATACTGAGCCAAAGGGATCCTCCACTTGACCCGAGACCACCATTCTTACGCGTGCTGTGGTCTTACATTGCACAGTTCAAGATACAAAAAGGACAATCAGGTTCAGGTCGTTCAACCTTATGGCAAAAAAACCCCCCACAAATCTCTGGGTTAGGTGCTTAAAACCAGAACTGGCTCTTCTCCCAACACCCCCCCAACCAAACAGCAATTCTAGCTTGAAGACAGTGAGTTGGTTACATCGGTTTGGTTTCATTATATGGGGACCTAGATCAGTTTACAGATTAAATACAGATTAAACAGGGGCTTGTTAGCTTTTTCCAACAATTATTTTCTACATTAAAAGTTGTACTTCAAGTTACCTGATTTCACGTGTCCAGCTTGCACTTCTGCCTTAAACCTTTTTTATTTAAAGCAAGATTTTAAAATCGCATTTCTTGAAGTAGCACCTTAACGGTCAGAAAATATTGCTGCTAAAGGTCAGCCTCTAGTAAGTTTGTTTTGTTTAAAGCCTCTTGTCACAGATGGTTAAAATAAAAAAATGCACACGGAATTTTGTGTTCTGAGTGAAAAAGTCAAACCTGCATTTCAGGCAAATGAACTTAGACAGGAAGGATTTTAGTGACTGCTCAGTCTGAAGCAGGAATGAGTAAACATGTACTAACACTTGCCCCTCCAGCACAAGCTCAAACCTGCTGACTGACTGCAGAGCCAGAACTTTACGGAAGTGGAGGCCTCAGTGTTCTGCACCCGTGCTGCTGTTTGGAGAAGGAAGTAGTTGCAGAAGTTCGAGTCAGGCGTACAAAGCTTTTCACAACAATGCTCTTTTTCATCGAGGTTATGTATGAGAAAAAAGACTTCATGGTCCTTGGAAGTATTGTCCCCTAGCCAAAAGGTAGGATGAAGCAATCACAACACAGCCATTCTGAGACACAAGTTACTGCGCAGGAAACAAGCAGTCTCTTCACACAGGAATTACCTGTGGGCATCATTTTTTGCTTGTAAATTCCATTAATCACTTCTCTAATGTTTATTTTCCAGTATTTATTTACCTTCAAATAAGGAAAACACCAATATTTTGATCACAAGTTCAAAAAAAAAAATGGATTAGTGGAAATCTTTGCATGATGCAAAGTTCTTTGTCTGCTCAACACACAATTAATAGAACCAGAATGTTAGATTTTAATAGAGCCAGAATGTCACTTATTTACAGGCATGTTTACACTCGTAAGTAAATATATAAACAAATTCAAGATGGAATTATATTGCTTTAAGTAGTGTAGTTTCTAAAATGGCCAGGCAGTACCTTTGTGCTTCCCAGAGCAAATATCCACTATTAAAACAGTCTACATACGACATGGGCACCACTTCTTCAGCACAATCACGGTTTACATGCAGGACAGTGGAACCACGCAGCAACCTAGCAGTTATTTTTTCCCCCTAAGCTTCACTGAGGTTAGATACAATGATCTACACTTGGTCTCCTAGCTTGCTTGACAACACAAATCTCCAGCAGATACCTGGAGAAGCGACACAATGTGTTAGAATGGTGACAAGCAGGAATTATGCAAAGAATTCAACAAGTGTGAAGACATCCCTGGTTCCACCATACACCTGGAAACAGAAAGCTCTAATTAAAGCAAATTACAGCTGAAAGAACTGGAAGGAAGGGGGAGGGTTAATCTTACTGATTTAAGTCTTGAAAAAAAGCTAAAACTAAGCCAGAACAAAGGAAAGGAAGACTATAAAATACTTGGCCACTATTTCTTCATGCAGAGCACAAAATATGAGCACTTCCTATAGTATCTTTGTAACTTCGACCAGTTGGTTGGAATGGAACTACCTCATCAGACCACCTATCAAGTCTCTGGACTGGAGAGAATCTTCCGGGCATCCAGCCAGCTGAGAACTTCACTAGTAGTAGCAACTGCAGAAGCACACTCCATGGTCTGGTCAAGGAGAAAGGGTCTTTTCAGCCCACTAAATATCTTGCCAGTACCACAGAGAACTTAGAGCAGACTGCCACAACTTACTTCTACTACCATGGGCTGCTTCGGTTGGGGTTTTTTGGGGAGGGTGTTGTTGTTTTTTGTTGGTTGGTTGGTTGCGGGGATGAGGTTTGTTTTCTGTTTGTGCCGATTTGATGTTGTTGGTTTTTTTTTTTTTTTTAATGAAAGCATAATCTTGTAGACCTATGCACAAACCCAAGGAACTGCTTTGGTTATAACCTGGCTGACCAAGCCCACGGCTGGCAACACAGGTGAAAGGCACTTGTGAAGCTTGTGGAAAAGCAAAATTGAGACCTCGAAAAAAATCACTGAGGGTTTGCTGGGAGAGAAGAACTGCCACAGGGAATAAAAATATCTATAGACTTGCCAGGAGCAGGAACCACCTGGATCTAAAGCGCAGAGGCCAGAGGCATCCTTCAAGGGGGATTTCTGGGAATCAATACAACCAGCATCACATCCACAAGTTCTCACGCGCACGTGAGGAAGTGAACAATGCCTTATTCGGCATATTCTTCCAGCAGTAATGCAATACTTGTTTGACAATCAGATTTTGTCTTGTTACAACCTAGAGGCATTCTCATTTTCTTCCACCTGCGCTCTTGCAAGTCAGCCTTAGTGTTTTAAAAAAGCATGACTGAATTTTCATTTTAAGTTTAGAAGTGGGTTTTTCCCCCGCCCCTTTTTTTTTAAATGCATGCAACAAATTATCACTGAAAAACAGCACAAAGCAAAATGCTTTGTACTCCCCCCATCCCACCCCACCCCATCCCTTAACACCTTCTCTTCTGCTTCTAAGTCAGCATTTGCAACAAACGCTAAGGACCCAAGGTGTCATCTCCTTGCATTCCCACAGAGCAATGTCATATTCCTGTATACATCCAAGTAGCTCCTGTACCAGGAATAAGAATGCTTCTAAAGCCTAGGCCTGCGGAGACATCTCTTTCAAGAGGAGGTGACTGAGCCAGGCTGAAGTTGAAGGGAATTGTGCTCTGTAATCATCAGCGTGACTTTGCTTCGGCCAACGGCAAAACCGAGCAGTGACCCACACTAACCACCTGATCCTGACTCTTCTGCTCTGGAGGTATAAAAGGAAAAGGGAATGACACTTCAGATAGCACACAGATATGGACATGGCACTACCGTGGGCAAAACAACACAGTCTTATTCATCATTCACTGCTCAGCTTCTGAGGAGAGAAGGAAGGTGCCCCAGTGACGCCCACTGCACAGCTCTACGGCTGCATGCAAGGCTAAACGCCAACCTTCTGCTGTAAGGTTCCAGAGATGGCACTATGAGCAGCACAAACCATCCCGTCACCTTCAAACTCAACACACTCCCGTAACTCACCGACAAGTTACCCTCAGCAACAGCCCCCATGGTGCTGAGATCTCTTCTGCAGGCCAGCGGGCTGGGCGTGGGGTCATGGCACAACAGCAGCCAGCCTCGCACAAGTTCAGACACAACTGTGAACGGGAACGTGCTGCAGAGTCAAGCTGACTCCCATTCAACACACTCAAGCCCTCTCAAACCCGTTTTTATTTAGCAGTGACAAGTCATTGGTTGCTGTCCCACAAGGACCTCAAAGCCCGTTGCAACCGTACTATTATATGCAACACTCTAGAGCCCAAATCCTCTATTTCATTCAGATCAGGCTAAAAACGTGCTCTGCCCGCCCGATAAAACCGATGTGGGTATCGCTTCCCCAGCTGTCCTGTGACAAGCTTCTCAACGCGTAAGACAACATCGCCACATTTCAGATGCGTGTTATTTGCATGTGACTGACAAGCAAGCAGAAGCCTGCTGCCTGTTGGGGTTTATTCTCCTTAATACTTGAGGAAGTATCAGCATCACTGCCCCTCAGTCAAAGCCAGAACCACCCATCCTCAGAGCAACCAACAGCTGCTGCTCCACGACCCTCCTGGAACATCATCTAAACAGTCTGTTGCAGGCCCAAACATCCCCTAATAACCACTTCGGTAACGCTGCATCCCGCAGAGTGCCTCTGTGGCTCCCTCCAGACCTGCCAGAAGGTTGGCACGCAGACAGCACAACTGAAATTAAAACTGCACCAGGAGGAAGGAGAAGGAAAAAAAAAAAGCCCAGACAGCTTCAAGGTTTTGCTCCATGCACCCCTCAGCCGGCACATCCCCTGCTCTGTGCCCTCATGCACCGCACGAACGGCTGCGCCGCAAAGCTGAGGTGATTCCGAGGTTTCTGAGGAACATGCAATAGTAATGAAATGATTTCATAAACATTCCAGAAGTCACAAATCACAGCAAAAATCATCACTGCTTAGGGGAGGCCAGAGTGATGTAGCCTACCTGCAGGGGCTGAATGGATCATCCATGACTATGACAGGCTCTTGTGGGTTTAGATGTATTCCTGAACCCTCTACTTAACAGCTCAAACTCTGCCTTTTCCACTCTACCAACTCAAAATGGAGGCACATGCAGTCTGAGAGACCTCAGAGAGCTTTCACTGAGCTTGTGCTATGACCTAAGCCTGCACGCAGAACGCAGAAACTTCGCCCTCGGACTGACAGGACTGAGCATGTGCTGTGACCCTCCCTCATCCACACACTGTCTCACCACGCAATCAATCTCAACCCCGCTGTTTCCGTAAATAAAGCGCTGCACAGCCTCCGCAGCTCCTGCATACCAAGCTAGTGTGCAGGGAAGTGGGGCCTTAGCGAGGGGATCTGGTACAGCCAACGCTCGAGCCGAGCCACGCAAAGCCGCCGTTCCGCCACTTCTTGTACCTTCTCCCCGAGAAGGATGCGTCCTTTTTAAAAGGCCTCTAAAAGCTTTTTCTTCCTCGTTTGTGATGAGCTTTTTTTAAAAAGTGTGTTGATTAAAAGGCTTAGAGGTTTTCAGAGATGCAAATGACAGACGCTTCACGTTTTAATATACGAGTTATTTGTTAGGAGATGAAGCAGCAAGCTGATTCACAAAATACTTTTATTCTACCTGTCAATAGTGCAATATATGAGAATATTTAAAGCGTATGAATTCTCAGCAGCGATGCCACTGCCATTTACAAGCACGTGTGAACACAAGAGGAGCCAGATTCGACTCACTGTGCGAACTTCCTTCATCATCCTTGGTTCTTGGCATTCCTGGTAATTAATGTAATTTAAAAAAAATTCTTCGCTATCCATTTACATGAAGGTAATATCCCTTCCTCCTCCAGCATGAAACGCTTTAATTAGTATACCTGCCCCCACTTACAGCATCTCAGATGCCTGAATTTACTACAAGGCTAGAGAAGGATAAAAAGTTTCACAAATTTGGAATTGTCAGAAACTGAAAAAGCAAACAGACCAGGCCATAGAACAATCCCAGATTTTCTCTCTTACAATAATTCAGTGAGAAAATGTTATTAACAGTATCTGTGGATACACCTTTCTTGTTGTCTGTGTGATGTTACCTCCCACCCCTTCTTGGGAACCTTCACCAACACAGCCTGGCTCCGTCAACAAACCCGCAATAAGAATTCAAACATTTGGTAATGAGCATCTCAGCTACCATGGCTCTGCTGAAACTATCTGGTGCTACCAAAGTTCATTCCTAATCTGGAGGAGCCATTCCCTAAGATACATAGTAGAGAATTGACTCAAGCTTGTAAAAAAAATTAAAAATAAAATTTAAAAACAACCAACCAACCCTTAGAGAAGTTCCTGTGTTTTCAAAATATTAAGCCATACTAGACTATATATTTATAACTTCCAGAAACACAGTGAAGTTTTATAAATTGCTTAAAACAAACCCAAACAGAAAACAAAAGAAAAACCCACCACAGCATTCTATCAGCTCACTTCTATTATGAAAATATTAGGAGGTGACAGATTCAACACAAGACTGTCTGACCAGATTTTCCCAGACTACAGACTAGACAAAGATAACAACTCCAAAAAGATAACTACTCCAAACACATTACACGCTCTTTATCAGCTGACCAATTTAAGTAAGAACACTCCCAAGGCCAAACGTATCTGATCCTCCTCTCAACTCCCGCTAAAACGCTTCTCTGGATTTTTTTGTTGCTGTTGTTCTAGATTGGGCTTTTACCCCTCAAGTTCACAACATGATCTTGAGGAAAAAGTTTGCAGCTTTTATGCTACCCTCCAGTTCAAAGATCAATTGAGATGAGGACACAAAAATAACATATTCCCAATCACATCAGCAAGTGTGCGATTACAGAACCACAGAATGGTTTGGGTTGGAGGGGACCTCAACTATTATCTACTTCCAACCCCCCCGCCATGGCAGAAAGAACCCGAGGAAGTTATACAACCACTTATCTAAATACAGTCCTGGAGGGTCTTTTGGTCTGTCTGTCGAGAAGGAATCAACTGCAAGGCACTTCCACACAGCACAACACCTACTGACATGAAGTGAGGGTGCTCAGCATCTTCCATGCTGCTTTCCCAGGAATATTAGACAAGAGCGACACAAAACAACTTTGCTGTAATTTAGTAAGGCATAGAATAACCATCTGTTTCGCATCACATGGGCATATCGTACAAACGGTCTCTAATTTCCCTCATCAGGAGGATTCCTGGTTGTATTTAATATTACTAAACCTATTAAAAAAATAGAACACTTGCAATATGCTGTAGGGATTGTTTTAAGCGAAGTACACCACAAACTGTCATGGTGTTCTACTAAGTGTAAGCATAACAAGAATTCATTTTAAGGCTCCGATTGGAGACATAAGGATGGATATAATGAAAGTCTTCCATGATCATTTCACCCTCACACTGCCCTAGGCACTATTATATGCATAAAATAAACATATTCCGACTGGTAAAAATTAACCAGACAGAAAGATCAAAATAGCGAGAAAACAGAGTTCTGCACTCCTCCGCTCACACCTTGCAGTAGGTATCAACTTCTCATTCCACTCTAAATTTTTTCCTGAGAAGGGCACCATTAGGAGGAAGCTTTGAAGACCCTGCCTACACACAACTCCACACTGGCTTCTTGACACGCTAAGAATACACACTCTTCTTACTTGTTTCGAGACCTGAAACTTGTACTCCGCCCACTACACTTTCCACTGAAAATCAAGAAACTAACAGGCTCTTGAGTTGAGACTTTCAACAGAAATCCCCTTCCAGACAACAAACCATGAAGGACAAGAAAAAGAGCAAGTGACCTTCCATTTCACTCTTGGGAACGCTCCTCTCCGAGACGCACCCATACTCACTTAGCTCACACCATCACCCAACAAGAACACTTCAGAAGACTAAAAATAAATAAAAAGCATGTGGAATAAAAACACAGACATGATCCTGGTCTTCCTAAAACATCTACTGAGGAAAAATTCACCCCTCCCTTGAATGTTTGGTATTATTTTGTTCTACAATGCAAAACAATGTTGTGGAAGACAATACAATTCATGGCCATGAAAACTGCTTGGAGAATAATACCTGATAACTACTGGTTTCAAGTAAAAATTCAGTAGAACTTAAATCTATGTGTATTTACAGATGTCAGCGTCAGAGAAAACTTGATAATGTGTTTGTTTACTCCTGAAATCAAAGAACTGATGGTGTAGGATGTGCCAGTACACGGCAAAAACAGGCCAACACCAACAGCGCATTTGGTGTGGCTGCATCCCCCAGTAGGACAGTGCCAAGTGGTTTCTCTAAGTCCATGCAAGATGTCAGAGAGCAAAAGGAAGGCCCAGGAAAAGTTCTTGCCAGGACCAGCTACACCTGGCACCATCACACACAGGGTAGTAACTGGAGTTGTAAATGCGCGGCAAGCTGGGAGCTGGTGAAGAGCAGCTGTCTGAGGTCGAGCGGCATGTTCAACAGCATTCCCAAGCCTTGCTGCATCATTTTTTAACAGGCAGAGCTGACTTTTGACTTAAATTCCAAAATCAAGCTTAACTCAAGCTGGGGTAGTTACCGATTTTCTGAAGCAGTATATCAGATCTGGGGTTTGGGGCTTTTTTTTGGTCCCTAAATTTTGTCATTAATGCTTCATGACTGCTACTCTACGCACTTTGAAATGCTTCTCAACTAATTTCAGGGCATATGCAATGCATCTAAAAGTCCTTCTTTGATAAAGCACTGGTCTCACCCAGCCATCCGCGGAACCTAAAGGTCTGGGTGGGGTTCCAGGTTAGTGGAATTAGTGTCAGAGCAGTCACTTCTCTAAAGACACATGATATTACTTATTTTAAAGTGCTTAGCGTAAAACTAATTTTCTTTCTCAGCTGGCTATACAAGCTTAGTGGATTTATTCCACAGTCTTGAGAACCAGGAATATATTTCAGGTCTACTTATGATCCTTATTAACACTATTCAGGTGACAACATCCAGCCTCTAGCTTGAAAAGCAGTTTAGGTTTTTATTTCTCAGATTTTTCTCACTGATGTGAGAATTACTGAAACAGTGCGTGTAGTCTTTTACCAAACTCTATAGAAAAAAAAAAGACAGCTTGATATATACTGTAAAGAAAAAGGTGATCCCAAACCAAGCAGGTTTACCACTTCCAGAGCACAGAACGATCAACAACACGAGTACGGTTGGTATTTCCCAAGCTAAACCTACAGTCAGCAAGCTTTCAAATGGAAAAGCAAGGACAAGGTGTACGTTCCTTTAGCGCTGTGTGCTCCAAGAACAAAAGGGCCTCTTAGAACAGTGTTCTGGATAGTTTGGGGGTCTGGGATTTTTGCAGGTTATTTTGCAAACACCACATGAAAACATAGAAAACAGATTCCCAACACACCGAGCCTCTTACGCTGAACACACAATAAAAACCACTTGAACAGAAATCCAGCTCTGCAGATGCAACCCACAGCTCACGTTTGTGGGGGGCTCACACCGCAGTACTCAAAACCTTCTCTACAACATACCATTACTTCAAGACAACGAAATTCTCCATCCTTTCCATGTCAAACAAGACACCACAGGAGAAAAGCAGACTAAGCTGAAGACGCAGTTTTGTTTTTAGAGACAAGCCATCAGCCTGGAATGTGTGTTACAATACTTTCACTTCCAAAAGCAAAATACCTAGAACTGGGTATTAAAAGCAACGTGCATTGTAAAGCAGTAGCAAACACAGGTCAAAATTAATCACACAACCTCGAATCAGCTCTTTTTCCTAAAGCCCCCTCATTCTACAGACAAAATACAGACTTGGAAGTCTAGAATTTAAAAAACAAAAACAAAAACAAAAAAACCAAGCCTGGCTGCAACCAGATGAAGAAAAACCTACATTTTGAGAGCTGGCTAGCCTGAGTAATTAGCTGATCCCTAAGTGCTCTGCTTTGTCATTTCATTGATCTGCTCAGCCCCAGTCATCTTCTAATAGCTGAAGAACAACCAGCTACTTCTACACTGAAAGTGGGTTTAAAACTGCACTGACAACCGGCATAAATGGCATTTCATAAGAGAAATCACCCATTAAACACAGAACTCGAGAACCAATACAAATAGCTCATTTAGCATCCACACCCTCAAAACCAGATTGCACTGAAGAAAAGCAACAGTCAAATATCGGGGTCAAGCACACGGTGCTGAATCTCAGGGGTGTATCACGACACTTCAGAAACGCCTCACATGATCGGACTGCTCCGAAAAATACACAAATGGTGCTACAAAAGCCATGTTAAACAAACTGTATTTCAACATATTAGAGGATTTCATGGTTTTTCCCCCCTCGAGCTCAGCACTACCAAGATTGCCTCCTAAGGAATTCACTGACGGCACCTGCTGTGAAGGTAAACGGGATGGATCACGGGAGGTTCCCTGGTCCAACACCGTGTCTCAGACATGTGGGCAGTTCAAGACACATCAGAGTAAGGTAGAGGAAGCCTCATAAACAGGCAAGGACATAATAATATGCCCACACAGGGAGTTTCTTCCTAACTGGAAGCAGTTAGTGCTTGGCTATGCCCCGAGGCATAAAGATTCCTATCTGCATTAAAAACAGCAAATCTACCATGTAACAATGCACATATTTATTATTTATGTGCCTATCTAATTCCCACTTAAAAGAATGCTTTTCTCAACAATATCTCTAGAAATCAAGGTCTACAGCTAATTATGTTTTCCACACTGAAAGAAACAATTCAACTTTCAGCTGGCACAGGCCTTGCTGAGCCCTGTTACACATTATTAATCTTTTACTCAAGTGCTTGGACAAATAAGTCCCCAGACAACAAACTCTTCAAGGTTATTTGTAATGCGTTCTCCGTTTTTATAAAACCACATAAACGGAAACAATAAGTCATGAAAGACTGAAAGATAATGAAGGTTTAGTCTAGTGTCAGCCAACGCAGCCGATAAAGACTGGACAACTCCCAGCCAGACTGAAAGAACTGTGAGATGGAAGAGCATGCTGAACATACTTGCTTCAAATATGTATTAATTCCCAAAAAAAGTTCTTTCTAGACCTCTAATTTGCCCTAAACCAGTGGAGCATCAACTAGGAATTGTTGAAATGGGACCCTACATGAGTATTGACTCATGAAAGCGTGAATTTCCACATTCTAAAAGTTTCCATTCAATTTCCTAAAAGTGTGCACATTTCAACATTGCTTATTAAAATATGCGAATGTATTTCGAAGAGTATTTTCAGGGTTGTGCATTTAGCCAAAGGGGACAGGTAAAAAATTCCTGCTAATGTTTGCAAGCCTTAGAAAAATGTCACAGTTCTAAAAACCTGTTTTGACACAGTACGTTCTTTACCCAGAGATGCAACGGGATGTCATGACTCGCTGCACTCTTTTGTTATTTGGTCTTCATTTTTCCTCCATACGTACAGTCAGTAGGAAGATGTAGCTTCCCCCTCGCATTCCTCTCCACCTCACCTTCCTACCAGCATCATACTCGATTTGTGCTTTCCTTCCCTTGAGTAGTTTTCCTGATCCTACAGGCTCAGATCCGGGGTAAAGCTTGCCTTTAAAAGTCACTTCACTTACCTTGTCTCTGGATTATAGCCCAGTATGTAGAAAAACGAATCCACTCGGGCTTTAAACTCTCTAGCAGCAAATATGTCAGAGAAATGGGAGATGTTACACTTCCCTCTGAAAGAAAGAAGGAAAATGGTATTAGGATTCTATCTTGAATAACAGCTATTTTAATTAAGTGCCACTGCAATCTGTGTATAAGCCACAGACATTCTTGCATCCTCACAAATGTCTAAAACATCATAAATATAAGCCTGTTGTAACAAATAACCATGCAGATTTTTCCCATGGTGAAAAGGGAAGAAAATTCAGTTACAGTGTCTCAGATGGTGTTCTACAAACATCCATTAATTCTCATTCAGCCAGCACACAGACCTGAGGAGCCCAGATTTGATCAGACTAATGAACAGGATCTACCCTAGAAATACAATCCTGAAAACATCTTATTTTCAAAGTTTTTACAGTCCTATTACACTTACGCCTTCAAGGAAGCTTCAAAACTTCTACTATTCATATTATTTGGGAAGTCAGCTTTTGATTTAGAAAGCTACATAAAACTTCAGTTTAATGACACTTCCAAATAAAGACAGCATAGCTTTGCTTTTTATCAAAACTGCAATTTTTAGCAATTCTAACAATGCCAATTCCAAACACAAATGTTTCTTCCTTCTACTTTAATACATAAGAGAGTAAAACACACAGATAATAAAAATGAGAGAAAAAAGAGAAAAGAAGATTAGGCTGCTATACAACAGATTGTTAATAATTTTTTTTAATATAGTTTGTTGATGAAATCATTATCCTTCAGGAGCAGCACGAAGTCTAGCTGTAAGGAGCTGCATCTCATTTTCTCAAGGGTTTGTTGGACTGTTAACGTTCAGCAGCTGCTCGGGTGCTGCCATTCAACGCACCACAACTTACTGATGCCAAGTACATCTGATCAGAAGCGGGCAGAGATACATGGGCCAGGCAGCCAAAGGGTTAACTGCTTTTGATCAAAACCTGCTTCAATGCCATCAACAAGGCACAAGATTTTGCTCTCCCAGTATGTCAGGCTTTCCAGTATTAACACGGATACCTCTCTTCTCACCTGGATGTACACAACAGTATTTGCCTTTGTAAATAAGCTGCTCTGGGGCTTATTTAACGTTGCGAGAAGGTTTGCCGGTCTTGGTTAACGAAGGAAGTGCTATTGCCACCAGAACACCGAGATGAATAATTATTTTACCTGGTATAATACAGGATCTGTTTGCCCAGCCTAGAGCTTAGAGGCACTGCACGCCTGAAAAACGGCCCCAGAACGCTGCAAAGCTGAGCTGCCTTCCCTTCCTCACCTCAGAAGTGCTTACCAGCCAACAGCCACCGAGAACTGCGCCGCGGAACATGAGCTCTTGGAGACACACCACCTACTACAGGTGAGGAAAGACCACACCAGAAGGATGAATAAAGCTGCCAACCGTTTTAAGGCAAAATCAATACAGCTCTTCTCTGAGCTGAGGCCGCATAATTGTCCCTGTGATTGCCTAATTCTCAGTCAATTGCCTTTCTGGCAAAGGACAAAGCACCTCTGGATACTGCCCAGGTCATGGCCAGGTTGTAGCGGAACATTAACAAGGTCCGTAATTGAGACGTCATGCAGAAATACTGAAACACAAACTTATTCACCAATATTTATTTTATCCCTGATGGCTGACGCTAGTTTCCCAGCTTAGTCATTTAGAAAGAAAGAAAATCAGAAGGGGTACTTATTTGTTGTTACACATTAAATTCATATTTTAAAAGTGTTTGTGGGAAAAATGGTTTGTTTCCTTTCAATAATTCATTGGACAGTTAATAAGCATTTTCCAGGTAAGCCTGTACAATCTTTGTGAAAGCACTACATCTTCTTCCTGGCAGTTCAGACAAGTACTACTACATGCTGCCACAAAGATTTTACCATACAGGTCAAAAAGGACCTAACTCCACTACACGCTTCCACAGGGATCTGCAAGTATCCTCTAGTTAAAATTTTCCACCGGTTAGCACGGAAGATTGGTAGTTACAATTACTGGCTTTATTTCCCAGTTTATCATCCACTCCTTGGGTGACCAGAGCCATTTGTTAGCAGAGGGCAGAAAAATAATCTCTCATAATAAATTAGAGTTCTGTGTTGCCTTTCCTTTCACGCACCACAACACATTCTGCCTACTCTATGTTCTCCAACTATGGGAACACCACGTGCAATTATCTTGACATTCACCTTTGTCACGGTCCAGGCTGAAAATTACTGACACGTATTAATCACAATTTGCTAGAAAAGAATCAGCAAAAATATGATCTTTAAGCTGCAAAATTATGTTCTCTCCGTTATCAGCATCTTTAGATACCATTCACAAGCCTGTAAGAGTTACAGAACAACCCAGAACACAACAAAACAGCAGTGGAACCATATGCCAACAAAGAGTGATCTGACAAGAACCTGTAGTAGGCACTTCCAAACAAGAAGGTGGCAGAGAGAACACAAGACAAGTTGAGGAAGGGATGGGTTTGGTCTTTCAGCAGCCTTCACTTGTTGGAAGAGGAGAAAAGAAGGTTATTTTTCAAGTTTGCTTAGTACACACACACATTCTGTTTTTATCTTTCCATTGTTATCTTTAAAGAAAAAAAAAAAAAAAAACAGAAAGGCGGTAGGAGAGAAGTTAAAATACTCCCAGGGAAAATTCCACGCACATAGTTCAGTTTCTCTCTGTTTAAGCAGACAGATTCCTGAGATTGGTTCCATCAAGACAGCCAGCCAGTCTCCTGCTAGCTTGTTTCTGAGCAGGCCAATTTAAAATTGGAAGGTGACCTTCTGTAACTCAGAAAAGGCACTGTGGAATTTCATGAGATTACAGTTCACCACTGGAATTTTCCTAGTTTATAAAAGAAGGCTAATACATAAATCAAAGACTTCTTCCCACCCATGTAACAGAAGCTGCAGCTAGTTCGTCTTCAAGTGAGTGGCTTCAGCAAAGTGACTCTGAACAGAAATAATGTTTCCAGATGGCTCTGGTGAAACACCATATGAGCATTATTATCAGGGAGATTATTCAATTTACATTCTGACAATATCCATGCATGTTTGGCATGCTGAAAATCTGCTGAAAAATAATGCCTTGCTGCTTCTATTGGAAAACATTTTAAAGTCACGGTGTGTCCCCCCAGCCTAGTCAGAGGTTAGCCACTTGAGTTAAAAACTTGGCGAGTAAAGAGAGCAGCAACCTCCAGGGAAGGGCAGACAGCACGGAACAATACCGGGGTCCGCTGCCTCCTGTCTGCACAGTGAGCCTGTAATGGAGCTCTTAGCTGAGCTGCAACAATGGCAAGTGCCTCGGAGAAAAAGCCTTTAATGCAATTTAATCAGGGCAACATACTAACAGTCACTTCACCAGGAGATGCTATTGTTAAGAGCAAAATCAAACAGGGGGGAGGGAAGGGTGATATTTCTGCGGGAATGGCAATAACCTAAAGAGGCAATGATGGGAAACTATCTTCTGAGCAACATTGATTAACTGAGATTAAAATGATTGTAGAATTACAGCTCCTTTTTGAATGAGAACAGATAACACCAGTTAATTACTACTGGAGATGAGGAGAAAGCTGAGCAGCACCCTAATGATCCCCACACAAAACCAGAAAAAGCACCTCTCTCAGGGAGGTTTTTCTCCTCCCAACTCAGAGCCGCTAGCTCCTCGGTCACCTACCTGAGGGCAGCAGCGTGGTAAGTGTCGACGTAATCCGAAATGAAGAGCTCGCGGTTCTTGATAACGGGGTCTGTAATAACGAGCTCTCGTCCAGAGTCTGCCAGAAAGCAAAACCAAAAGCCACCGGCGCATTAGCTGTAGTCTGAAAGCATCCACCATGGCCATTTTGCAGGTATTTCTGACAGGTCAAAGTTTGAGGGTGTTTCTTAGATACACACTCTGCTAAAATGACAAACACGCCCATTCTTTACAGGTAGGGAAATAACACGATACCCATTTTTACACATGAATTCTCCCTTGCCATATCAGAAAAACTGCTGAAGGGAAAGAGCTTTCAGGGCTGCTGGATGACACATCTCATCCACTGACCACCAGAATTGGTCACTCCCAGGTGACGGGAACAAAGCACAATTAATTTGTCACTGACTTCTGGCTTCCAGGTTAAGGTTTGGGTTGTTTCCCCTATTTAATCTCAAATTGCCAACAAAATCTTGACAGTATTAACTGCTTTGTACTCTGGCTTTGAGATAAATACTGATATTCATGCTCAAATACATAAAGTATCAGTGTTAATGAAAAACTGGAAGACAACCTTTCCCATGACTTCTTTGTAATACCTTTGAAGAACAAAAATACTTCTCCACATGCACAAGAGCGTGACATTAAAAAGCAGCTCTTATCCAAAATGTCCACACTGTGCCTATAATCCCATTAGTAAGAAAAATGTTAGATTTGTGCAGCTTTTGCTAAAAGCACACACAAAATGTCCTTAATGCCTGCAAAAAGGAGAATGTGTGCTCAACTTTGTACTGTCACGCACCAAGAAGTTGCTGTGTTCCGTATTTCAAAAAATCAACTTTTATCATCACAATTCACCTTGGAGTACCTTCAGAATTTTAAGTTGCCTCAAGGAAATTTCCTGGTAAGAATAGAAGCAAATGTTATGTCTCCCCTAGAGGCAAGAGATAAATGACACTGGAATATGCACTAAAGTTTCTTCTGCTTTTATCAAACCCAAGATCACACTTGTTTTTGCAAAGCTCTGCTGTGAGGGCTGCAGTTACATCAGGTACTGCAGTATTAGTTTCAGTGAGTATTCATATGTGCAGGGTAGCATGAATCTAAAAAAGAGTTCTCATGACATTATGGCAGAATCACAAAAAAGAGAAGAAATTCACAATTTCTTCAGACAACGTGGTCTTCAGCCAATTCAGTACCAGTGCATTGTCCTGAAGGACTGTAGAGGATCCAATGTTATTTTCCTTTTGTATTCTTTAAGGCATTATTACAATACAGCACAATATTTAAATCATATCTGAAATGCATCTGATTAGAGCTATGGCTACAGGACACACACTAGTTAGAACAAGGAGGGCAGGTAAGAAATACTATCATCCATCTTCTAATACATCATTTTCATCATGAGATCTTGTTTCATATCCCTATACAAAAGCATTCTTGCTTTCCAGACCGTTAAAACTCAAAGTTCAGAGTACAAGTAAAGAAGGCCCTACTCTGCAGAGCCTAACTTACCATTCTCGTTGTGTCTGTCCTGAACCAAATGCTGATAGACTGAATCGGGGACTTCAGACTGGCGATAGTACCATTTGACATTCATCAGGAGGTGGTCCCGTTTACTCTGAAAGAGAAGGTCTAAAAGCATTACTAAAAAGGAAATCAGACCACATCTGACACAATCTTCTAAAGTAGAATATGTTACATTGAAGAAAACCTGAGCTAAGACCAAAAAGGGAGGGAAACATATTTCAAAGACAATGAAACCAAGGTGATGTGCTAATGACAGATTGAGGTTCAAAGGAGACAAAAGCAACAAGAACCTGCCCCATCATCATACGGTTTTATCTCTCTGAGTATCTGGCCAGGAAATACTAATCCATTCACTCACAAACTAACCCAAGAACACAAGAGGTAGGGATCAGAAGAGGATTGGAATTTCTGGCCTCATGCAGCACTATCTTAGTCCACTAATTTCTACAAACAAGAATTATTACCAAACACAGAAAAAAAGAATTCCAATAGGAACATAATTCAGAGCAACCATTCTTAACAGTTGTAATCAAGAGAGACCAGATTCCCCCCCCCCCCCCCCAAGGACAGACGGATTCAGATATAACTGTAGATGTTCTTTCTTAGACTCCTTTACACAAAAGAACAGGATGCTGCACTTCAATCTCAATAACTATAGGCTCCAACTGCTCATGGGCCTCACAAAACAGCAAAATTTACACAAAACGATCTTCCTCAAGTGATCCCTTTCCATTTGACAGCCAGCAACTGGTTTGTTCCTTCTTAGAAAAATGAAAACAAACACCACTTGAAAAGAGAACTTTTTCAGATCACGTTATTACAGACTCTGCTCCAGTTCTGACACCCCGGTACTCAATTCTTTGTACTGCTCCAGGGCACTTGAAGAAACAGAGGAAGGCCTGAATGGGAATGAACATTCCTTGGGCATGAGGCAGCCGCAAGCACCGTTTGTTTTTTCTGGACCTCTAGACTGCTCTTAAAACGTTGACAAGTTAAATCCCAGGTTACTGAACCAGAAAGTTCTTATGGCCTCTCCTGTTCCCGTCAGCCTGGTTGCTACAGCAATTTCTACCCTTTCTGCTTAACAAACAACATCACAAGCTTTCCATCAGAGGCACTTCTTGAAGCCTTCGATTAAAGCCAGATGTAATACCAGAAAAAAGCTGCTAGTGGCAGCATTGGGCCAGAAAAAAGTTTTTGTTCCCTGCTGCACCACTCTGCCATCTGCTCCGGGTGCCGAAGGCCTCAGCAACGCTCCGAAACACACGCGGCCCACTCGGCCTGCACAGGAGACACCTCAACCTACTTTTGGTTATTTTAATACCACACCTGCAGAGACAACAAGCTTGTCTAACGGGTGAAAAATATCGCATTTCTGTTGCCTGCTGTTCAATAAATGTGGCTGCAGACACTTCTGTTCTCCTGAAATAAACTGCTGCGCGTCACTGTTTTTATGAACAGCCCCTCTGAATTCTGAAGGCCAAAAAGCCAACAAAAGACCCAAGTAAATGTTCCGTTACCTTCTTGCTACCAAGAACTAGATGCAACAACGATGGGAAATAAGCCCAGCATTTCTCTGCAAATCCTCTTGCAGTTCTTAGTTGCAAGGTGAAAATACCCGTTATGTCCCACCAAGCCCTGAGAGCACACTCAGAAACCATCTCTCTGTGGCACGGAAACTCACTCGTAGGTGAGGACAGTTTCCTACAAGCATCAAAAGCTCATGCTTCAATTTTCTCTGCTTGTGCTACTGAAGTCAGGTGTCTTTCAAATACTACAGCACTCCAAGGAGCGCAGTGAAGGCGGCACAAGGACCTGTATACGTGACCACAAAGGAGGTCTACAAAATACAGGACTGAACACTTTGGTGGTGGTTTTGAAAAGCAAATGACATGGTGGCGGGGGAAGAAGGGCCAGAAATCGGCACTGTGCTCTGCCAGGGGGTGCATACAAGTGCTCATCTACACATCACCCAAAGCCTGAACAACAACCACTAACCAGCAGAGAGATGTGAGAAGAGGAAAGAATTTACTGTATCATGGGAAGAAGAAGAGCTGGTCACGGAGGGGGCAAAGGTAGCAAGCGATGAATGGATGGGTACAGCCTTAGGGTAACCTTACAGCCATTCTGCTGCCAAAAACTCTGCAAGTGTACAAATAGAGTGCAAAGGTAAATCCCTTACGTGTGCATACATTGAGATTAGATCACAACAGAAAGGGAAAGACCAAAACTGCCAAGTGTTTTCATAGCCTTGGCATCAGAGAGCTGTGAGTCAGGAGGTCGCAGCTTTCTTCTGAAATCGGCCAAGGCTGTAAAGGAGATGGTGATGCAATCGCTTTCCTGGCTCCGTTGCTTATTATATCAGAGAATGGCAGAGGGCTTTTAGCAGCTCAGGGATGAGGCTAAGGTCAACGCTCACAAAGCATCCTGACACACTTGGGTGCCAGAAATGAGGGGGAAGTGAGGTTTCTCCACTTGCTGCCATAAGGCATCACTTCATTCTCTCCCCTCCTCCTAAAAGGCCCTCCCAGCTGGCCAGAGTCAAGGCAAGGAAGTTTTTGCTTATTGCTGCGTCTCCTGTAAGCGTCATTGCAAGGACACGTGTTCTCCACTCTGCATTAAAAGCATGGAATAGCAAAAGGATTACACGAGAGCTTATGAGCAATATTCATCCACTGACACACAATGAAGACAGCCAAAGTATTTACTATGTTTTGCAGTATTTTACCACCTCACCACTCAAAAATCCCGTACCTCAGGAAACAGCTATAGGCAGTCCAGAGCTTTTCACTCATTCAAGCATTTTAATCAGTTGGGAAGGTGCTTCGATCCCATTCTGAAACTTCATTCTCAGATTTGTAGAATGCTGCAGTTGTTCCCTTCACTGTTTCATGCCAGAGTTTAACAGTTACTCTGCACAGTGAAAGAACAACACTTCCTCCCCTGAAATCAGATTCACCATCAGGAAGAACACGGGGAATGAGATTGAATTTCAGGAGGCTGGCTGAATCTAAGAAGTTTTCAGGGAAATGATGAATTGCCCTACGCTGCAACCTGCCAACAGGAATGGTATCGACTCTTCAGGTTGATCACGGAGTTGTGAGGCACTGTCAGAGGAGAAGATTACAGAGCAAAAGAAATTACAGGGCTTTTCATAACACAGAAAAGGGGCTTTTCTTTCACTACACTTCAGAAACAAAAATAATTTGTCTTGAAAAACTACAGAGTAAGAAGATGAAATTAGATTTAGAACCAACAGATACTACAAAAGCAAAGACAACGCAAATGTTGCGTACGAGCACAGATTCGAAGCTATGGCATACACCAACTTCCTACGCTTTTAACTTCCGAAAACTGACTTTTATTAAATAGGCATTTTAAATTAATCATAAATGACAGGAAAAGATGAACATGGTTAATGTACACATCTTTAAAAATGCTCAGACTCGTTCTGTATCTTTCAAAACGGAGAGCACGATGCTGACCGCGCTTCCTCAGTTGACTCACGGAACGCACGCATGTGGCCCAACTCAGTGTCTCCCTGCTTAAGGGACAGCACCAAAAATACCAGTTACTACTGAGATGTGCAAGCAGCTCTTAACAGAAAAGAGTCTGGACAATGACGCAACTAAAAATGTGCTGACATAGTAATAAGCTGCTATTTGTGCTCTGCTGATAGCAGCTAGGTATGGGTTGGGGGGGGGTTTGGGGGGTGATCTGATCTCCTTCCTAAATACCTCTTTTTACAATCACTGCTGCTTTCTCTCCAATTAATTTAAAAGCTTCGCCTTGTAAAGTATCTTCTCTATCTCCTCTCCCACATGCATGTTTTTGTGTGTTTTAACCTGAAGTTTCAATACCCCTAAAAATCTAAAGCGTCTGTCAGAATCTCATTTTCCACATTTACATCCTTCATTGCGCAGAATTTCCTAGACACGCTATTTTGTCAGCCAACTTTCTAAATACGTATGTCATCCACAGAGCAGACTATATTCCGAGGCGTCAAGGTGCCAACTCCTGTGGTAGACAAATTATTTTAGAACCATGTGCACACAAAAGAAGTGTCCCTACTTCATAAAGTGTTGGATTTGGTTTTTTTTTTTTTACACCTTTACATATGAAAAGCTGCAGAGTCACCTGCCAAATTCAGACTTGCAGAAATCACAGCAATGGCAAGTGCTTTAAAGTGTCCTTCTGTCAGCTCAAAAAGATTCCCTGTGCTCCAAAACTCCATTCTCCTCTTAAATGAAAATATTGTCTATTGCTGCAGCACTCCAAGTACTCGGGGTTTTTGTTGTTGCTGCTGTTTTGGTTTTTGTTGCCTTTAGAAAACAGGGATCAGTGTTGGACATTCAACAAGAATTAGGTAAAATCTGTAAATGGATTAAAGTGTCCTAGTTCACAAGCATCTGGTCAACTTCTATTTAGAAAAGAGCCTCTCCCTTTAAAGGGAAAAAAACAAGTCTTGCAGGTTCTCTTTACAAGTATGAATGCACTGATTTCCACAGTATTTATGACAACTCCAAGATGCCAATTTTCTTTCGGAACACACTTGAAAGCAGAGTTACTGCACATTAGAGCTCCTATCTGAAGAGATTCCACATTCTCTTCCCAGGGTTATGACTAACCAAATCGTGCAAATGATCACAGATGTCCTGCAGATTCTCTCAGAGGGATTTAAGCAGTATCCTTCATTACTTGCCCTATTTAGATACCACGTTAAATCACAACTAGCTTTGGAAACAATATACCAAATGCTGGAGATGACAGATGGGCACGCGGGAGCCGGTGAATAGGAGCTGCTTCAAAGAAACAAACAGCAAAACAGAACCAAGGAAAAGAACATCTTTCCTTTCAAACAGATTTACAACAAGGAAATTTTTCTATCAGGAAAAAAAAAAAATCATGTGATTAATTCTAAGCTACCAAATTATTTGTATGATTTTAACAACACGTCGATGCTTTCAGCAGTCATTCCACTGTTCAGAAGAAACATCTTGTGCATTGCAGCACAGAAGCTCTGGCCTCACAAAGCCAGTTCTCAAGTGCTCATGATTTTTTTTTTTTTTTTTTTTTTAACACCACAAATTAACCTGCTCCTTTAGGGCATTGTTTGTCCCCACAAAATGATTATTTCGTTTCACACAAACAGTTCTGATTATGCCGCATGACACAGGATTAGCCTCGCTACAACACAGGCGGTAGATCTGACTTGCTCCGCTTGCCCTCCCCTGCCATGTTCAATTGCTACCCACATTTCTACCCCTCCTTTAAAAGTATTTTCATACTTAATTTTAGCATTTACTCATATTCATATGTGAGGAAAACAAAAAATACAGACCCCCTCCTATCAGATCCCCTGGTGGAAAAGGAAAAAGAAAAAGCAGAGAAGGGACACAAATGAAACTATCTGGAAATCAGGAGCTAAAGAGATAGAGCAAAGATCAATTTTCTTCCCAGTCTGCAACAGCACATGCAATTTCACCTTCTCAGGATCTCTTTTTGTTGGCTGTTTTCTAATTAAATAAGAAACCTGATCAGCTGTTTGTAAGCCAAGAAAAGGCAGCTTGGAAACACAGAGGTTATTACTACCAATGAGTGTTATTTTTGCAGCTTGATGATTTAATTCAGACGCATGCATATTAACACATAATTACTTCTTGCCAACACAGAAGCATTGTCAAAAATGAGAGCTATCAGCATTCAGCAAGAAATAAAAATGTTAAATAAGAGCATTAAACATGGCAACGTGTGGTTTAATCCTCTCTGTGCCTCCAACAGAACCACCCAGGGCAGCAGAGCCCTTTTGGTTCCTGTCCTCTTAACCTGAACCAACACAAAGACTGCAACCTTTAAACCTGTTAGTGCTACCTAATGACTATTCCATCTACAAGAGCTTTTCGAATAGAAACATGCCTCGATGGCTTATCTCCATGCACAAGGCAGGCCACAAAGAACCGGCGGCTTGATTGAGCGCGGTAATGGCAGGCAGGAAATGAGAAGGCTTGGTTAAGCCGCGGATAATCGATCAGTGTATTCAGTCAAGTGTGAGCTGAGCTGGGAATAAGCTGCCCGAGGTATCCAGTATTGCTGTTTCCAGGGTAAAGTCCCATTTCTGTGATCTATGTAGGAGAAAGCAAAATTTATTGACAAAACAATATAGGATTTTTTTTTTCAGCATGTCTGGCTCTGGTCATTCCATGACCGTTTACAGCAAGAATTTCTCTTGTATCCCTTTTATTCCCAAGTTTAACAAACCAAACTCCTTCTGGAATTCACAAAGTCACCTCAGTATGCTGGAAATTAATTCTGTCTTGTGTACAAATAACTCAGAGGCATAAAACAAGCATCACACTCGCTTCCCCCTGAATTCCAGCCTTTTACACTCAGATGTGTATGCACACGAACAGTCACAGACCCCCGGGACACACTTGTCCTCAGGACTATACAGGAAATGCAGCCGTTCTGCTCAGAGCCACTCAGCTTTGTTGAGAATATTACTGGGTCTACATCCCCACCACCATTTCTACAAAGTTTTAAGTAGAACCGTTTGCAAGCAACGCCAAATGTTATGATAGAATAGTTTGGGTTGGAAGGGACCCTAAAGATCATCCAGTTCCACCCCCCTGCCATGGCAGGGACACCTCCCACTAGAGCAGGTTGCTCAAGGCCCCATCCAACCTGGCCTTGCACACATCAAGTGATGGAGCATCCACAGCTTCCCTGAGCAACCTGTTCCAGCATCTCACCACCCTCAGAGTGAAGAACTTCTTCGTAATCTAAATCTTCCCTCTTCCACTTTGAAGCCATTACCCCTTGTCTTGGCACTACAAGCCCTTGTAAAAAGTCCATTCCCAGCTCTTTTGTAGATACTGAAGGGTTACAATGAGGTCTCTCCAGAGCCTTCTCTTCTCCAGGCTGAACAACAACTACTATATAGCATTATACAGTGCAGACAGAGTTCCTTCCTACATAAGGAGAGAGGAAAGAACACAAATCCCATAAACGTACCTGTAAATCTCAGCCTACACACATACCGATATACACTGCTGCTAGTACACAACAATCTGCTTACGCCTTTGAAGAGTTGCAAAACGTGGCCAAAAATCAGTCTGAAATCATGACTCATCTGCAAGGTTGTTTTGTACCTCGTGGGGAGGTGGCCAGGTAGCCAAAGCCTTAGAATCCTGGCTATCAAGGCTCAAGGTTTTTTAAAAGCACTAGGTGATGTGCTACTTATCCGCATGTTAATTCATAGGAGCTGCCATATGTTGTCTCCTAGTGTGGGTGGTTTGGCATTATAGCTGCTAGACTGTCTTAAAAAAAATACAGCCTTCAGATCCCCAGAAGATCTGTACTACCACAACCTGCTGCGCTGCCATTTTACAACACTAGACGTACGTTCTGGTGGGATCGCTGTCAGCGGCACACGGCAAGAACTCCACAGCACGTATGACATACAAAGAATAAACACGGTAACTGAGAACGAGGGAAAGATCCATCAGCAACTGCAACAAACAGCGCTAGAAGGCGGCATGAACCTTAGGGAACTCCCCGGTGCAGTGCCTCATAACGATCACCGAATTCCACTGTGCTTCATCTAGATGTGCTTCCAGGACAGAGCTGATCTAACTGAGCCATCTAAATGCGCTTTTTCCTTCTCTTCCTTCTGTCTGCTCCTTGTAGCTCTCTCTACTCTAACAAAAATCAACTAAAACTGAGCCTACCAGCTCTTCATTTTATTTAGTGTCAGCCCTAAACCTTCCCTTCCCCTCAACTCCTCTTTCCAGATGTCCAAACCAGCCAAAGATCAGCCAAAGATCAGCCCCAGTCACCCAAGAGTTGATACGCTGTAACTCAAAGGTGTAACCAGGTAGTAGACCCAGCTTCACCAGCAGACTTCCCAGTAAAACCACTATGCTGGATTAGTCCTCAGACACCTCAACTACTCACCCACCAAAGTAGGCAAGTGCTGCTAGATTTTGAGGTTCCAACTGCATCCGGGTCTTTAGGTGGGAGGTGTGACGTGTCAGCGCCTCACTGTGAGCCAGGTCACACTCCATAGCAATGGCAGCGCCAAGGAAGAGCTCCACACTCCTAAAACCACTCCTTAGAGAGAAAATATCCCTCTCCAACACACCGGTAACAGCTTCACCCTCACAGAACCAGTAACTCTAAGCTAGAATCAGATGTGGGCAACAAACTTTTTCAGGCACCTCTGCTCCCTTCTCCCGCTGCTGTTTTCTCCCTGTTTTCAAACCCACGTCCTCTAATTATTTGCTTCCAGACGAACTGCCAAGGGGTGCACGTCAGCAATTCCCCTTGACACAGAGGCTGACATTGATTATGCCGAATGCCAACAACCGGGTAGCAATCCGTGAGCAGGGCAGCGTATTAAAGGAAACAAGGAACAAATGAAAACACCATTAGGCAAATAGTCATTCCTTTCCAAGTCCTAAGCCCATACGGAACAATACCTTTAATAAGACACTTGCCATGAGCCAAATAAAAATTAAGCCTGTCTTTATCAAGCCTTGAACAAAATTCTAAAAAGCAGCTACTGAAATGGACCGCTCAGGATTTACCCATTTTGTTAGAGAACAGGTAACCATTTAAAATCTTACTATTCGACAGTGTTTCTTAAAGGCCATTAAAATTTAACATGAAGTCTCTTGTTTTCTACTGACAGAGAAGAACAAAGAAGTATGGAAAAAAAAATCTACTGTATAAATTACCAGTCCAAGTTAAAGAATTACCTACTTTATATGTATAGAATAGAGTATATGTAATTATATAAAAACAAGCATGCTCTAGAATTGATCAAAACAAGACTACGTGGCTACTTGAAAATGAAGGTAGGAGGGCATCGGCCATCTGTCCACGCAGAAGAGTTTTCAGTGCCTTCCACTTCCACCCGGCCCCTTGTACCCAGGCTCCCTGCACTCCTCTCCTTCAATATCAAAAAGTGTCCATCGTTTTTCATTGGAATTCCACTCAGTCATGCCCCAGAAAACGTGATCAATGCACAACCGACATCATCTGTTTTTAAGATTACAGAAGAGGGTCAGTTGGGATCAAACAAGAAACAACCCTATGCAATCTTTGCCCAAGTTATTTGCGTTTTCTACCCAAATTCCTGAGGCAATTTCCTCTTTACCTACAAAACTCCAAATCGATCCCATATTCCCTACATTTAGCTGGCAGTGACACAGAAACAGAGGATCTGAACCAGCACCCTTATGTCCCACAATACATCAAATACCAGATATTAAATATATACCCATTCATAGGCGTTTAACTTTTGAACAATCCAGAAGCCAGAATTGAACATGGCCTCATCCAAGTTTTCAAGGAGAAAGAACGTTACTCCATTTTGGGTCGTGACCATAAGAGATCTCTGTATTAAAATCAAACTATAGTATTTATTCCAGAAACATTCCTGCTTACTGTGCCAAGGTCTAGCAAGTCACCCGCTTTCCTATCAGTAAAACACACTTAAGTACGACAATGCCCTTAAAATTTCAGGGCAATTCTAAATGACAAAAGATAATTTCATCTTGTAAAAAAAGCAGTTATGCTTAAAACCTGGCTGGCTTAAAATAAAACTATCAGAAGATCTTTCATGAAGGTTATGGGTCATTGCTTACTACCTCATTTAGTCCCTTTGTGGTATCTTTCTGCTCCGTTTCCCTTTTATGTTCTCTGAATCCCATCTGTGGTTCATGGTGTCAGTTATGCTGAGCAGAAGCATAAAGTAACCACACTATTAGAGTGCACAACGAACAAGCCTGTTTAATTATAGCTGTCAGGGCTCGGAGACGGTGTGTCCACCCGCTTCCGCCCCGGGAACGCTGCTGTGGCACAAAAAGCTTTCCCCAATCGACCGCTCCCTTCAGGGAGAAAATCAGCAGCTGTCCACAGCAGGGGCTCCAACTCAGCTAAGTGTGAGTGGATCTGGCGAAACCCGGGCAGATCAACCTTGTGTCCTCTCCACAATGACCCAAGGGGGAATGAAAGCAGGGCACAGACGCACACCGGAGCTGGGGACAGTTCCACCCAAGGTCACTATCTGGGTTCCAGCCAGCCACATCTCCACGGAATGTTGCGCTGTGCTTGTGCTGAAGAGCCTCGTACAGGTGCCCATGATATGTGTAGGTGCGCATGTGGGACCCGAGGTGTCCAAAACCCCAGATGAAGCAGTGGAGAAGCCGCATCTCAGCTGTTATTTCTACAAGTATCACAAAAGCCCTATGCGAGAGACAAAGGAGGGTGAGAATTCATTAATAGGCTGTAATTAAAATCACTACTAGGGAAAGCAATTTTTGATGATGGCATCTCTGTCCATGTTTGCTGCTTCTCCCAACTCCACTTTGATTACAGATTATGCCTTTCCCAGAGCAGCAGATTTGGCAGCAAGCTGCTGACACAGTATTGATGGTGACCCTCCTTAACACCGGGGCTGATTAGCATTTCTATCGCTGCACCGTGCGCGATACACATTGTGCATCAAACACACTCTGTGTCAAGCATAATAAGCAAACAGTTACCTAACAACTAATGGTATTACGAATGCATTTAACTAATCATTGAATATATGCTCTGGTAATTAAATTTCATTAGGGTTTTTTAAGCTTTATCCTAAAGAAACGCAAGACTGAAATGAAGATGCTGTTCAGACCATGCCTGACATTTGCCATTAAACGTCATTTATAGTATATAGCTCAAATCTAATTGCCTAGCACCAGCCGCAGTATTTATCACTTCTATTAAAACAAGCAGTACACAGCGGTGGGACTATTTGAAGCCACCATATACAGTTTAAATAGATTTCTCCCCTTTTAAATATCAAGAGGCCACATTTTCTTTAACATCTCACTACAAGGTTTACCTTTAAACAAAGGGATACCAAGAGCTAAAGGATAAAACCATCAGAAGACAGTTTGCTCTGCAAACCCAGCACAAGAGTTTGAACAGTCATATGGCTGTTAAAATATCACCTAATAGTCAGGGGAATTTTAGGACAGGAAAAATTTAAGCACCTCTGCAAACTGGCCTGCTTTGCTAGCACACTGCCGTTTAAAATTAAAAAAAACCAAAGGAATAAAAAATATAAAGACTGATCAGCCAGACGCTGGGAGTTGGCTATTTCACCACCTAAGCAAACGCTGTTCCTATGAGGAAACAAAGTGTATTTGGAAAATAAACGCCTGGAAAGTAAATGTTTCCTTGGACAGTTTCTCAGAGGATGGAAGCGTTTCTTATGAAACGGTCACTTTTGTGTTCACATCCTCTAAGAAACTGCACCTGACATGCTGTGGTATAGAAAAAGTTAACATTTTAAACCAGAAAAAGAAAAATCTGTTCTCTACACGTGCTTCATACATTAGGGTGGTCAGACACTGGGTGATAAGCAGGGTCATGACACAGCCTCAATACAACTAATGCTGTCAGTAATTAACGTGAAGCAAAGCAGAGCAGCTCATCAAGAAAACAAGGCAGCAGTCTTAACAACAAAGTCAAGCTGTAAAGATACAACTGTATCTTACTCTGCAGGGGATTTCTAATAGAGATTGTTGCTGTCTGCCATGGTATCAATAGCTAGAATTAGCAAAACCAGACTTTATATTTTGTTCTTTGTATTTATATGTAAATCAGTACTAAATAGATATACCCCAAGCCAGGTCCGCAGGCTGCAATCTAATCTAAACCTGTAGATTGGAAAGATGGCCTCCATTCATCTGGAAATAGCTGGATATTGAAAATGCTAAAATCAGAAATAACTACACTGGAGAATAAAATTGATGCATTTACCTGCTATGAAAGGAAAATACTCAAAGGAAAAGTTGGGAGAGACGTACAACGAAAAAAACCAACATTTCTCCGGTGCTGAAAGTCACATGTGACCATACAGACAACTAAGATGAACCACAAAAAACAAAGATAGAGTTTTTTTAAACGTAAGACACCATCTGCATTGTCATCTGACTTAAGCTCAAAGTGATTACAGACAGCCAAGCTTATACACAAGTCTAAGGTTAATTGTTTGTCTTGGGCAATACAATCGTCACAGCACAACAAATGAAGCTACTAAGAGGTTCCACTTTAAAAAGTCGAGGTGTCCATTCAGTCAGAGATCCAGAAGTAGAATGCTTGGAGACCAACTAGTAGCTTCCTAAGCTGTTCAGTCCTCCTGCAGAATTCAAATTAACTTTCCTTATGACGGGAGGCACTAGATGGAACCCATCATCGCCAAATTCAAAAGCTCTTGACTCAGAAATCATCAGGTATCGTTACTGGAAGTTTATACCTTCCCCACTGCTCTGGGCACAAGGATTGATACAAAGTGCATCATTTTTTTTTCCACAGCCTTATTGAAAACAACAGGACACCTGATTAAGAATTCTGTGCGCAGCTATTACCTAGAATTGCAGAAACTGGCAGAGCACCTTACAAGAAATAAAAAATCGTAACACAAACCCAAACACCCTGACCAAGTGTTACTAAAACTTATGAAGGCAATTTGCATAAAACCTTATCTGACTGTTTTAGAGATGGTTCATTATTTAGATTCCTTTTACCAAATACAATCCTCTCTGTATGACTTTAAAAGCCCTGTTTTTAACAATCACCATGAACTTAAGTTATCCAACCCACTTCACAGGAGTCTCACTTGGGGGAAGAAAAGATAGAGATTAGGTAGTAAGAGTGGCCACT
>JAVSBS010016835.1:84609-110064 GCA_033124195.1 Coracias cyanogaster
CAAGCCTGTAGCGTTGCTGGGGGTTGTTGTGACCAAAGTGCAGGACCCGGCACTTGGCTTTGTTAAACCTCATACAATTGACCCCATCCTTGGGAATTTCTAGAACAGCCCATCGTGCCTCTCAGGCAGGCCCACTGCACACAAACAGCAAATTATTCAGGTTCGTCAGTCTTGGCTACACAGGCCCTCGCCCCAGCCCTGCTGCCAGCCTCGCTATTCCACACCAGGCATAAGCTACTGGCTAGTGCAGAGTCCTCGCTCTGCAGGATGGAGAGAAGCTCCCCTCATTTCTGGGGAGTCCTACACAAAAGAGCATCAAAAGCCATCTTCAATGGCCACTGTGCACGAGTATTAACTAGATTTGGTACAGATTCGGATTTTCTCATACAAGTCAGTCATTTAAGTTTTAATCGTGTATTTTCATCTTCTGGAAGTAATCACAATCAACATTTTAAATAAGATAGAGAGTAGACTGAATTTTAGGACTTGTTAACCATTAACAAAGACATAAAGAGAAACTCCACTGTTTCCAACAGACTGATTATAATGCAAAGAATCTGTCAAAGTTTGAACTACAATAGAAAACCATTAAATCCTCTTTAGTAAAAAAAACAAAACAAAACAAAACTATAGCTACGAAGCTGTAACCTCAGTCTGATGAGACCCCAAATGTGTTTCTTCAAATGGCCTAACCCAAGAATAAATTTAGTGACAATTTCCATTTTCAAAACATAACAGTCTTCAATTTAAAAAGAAGGGGAAAAATTTGTTTTCTTTTTTATAAAGTAGAATGAAGCAGCAAAAAGTAAAAGGTGCATGAAAGAGAAAGATGGCTGCCAAGCAGATCCTTCACTATTTCTTCAAGAACTTCCAGATACTATTATTTTGCCAGAAACTCAGAACAAGGAGATCAAAGTGATTTTGGTCAGGTTTGATTTATTCTTAGCAGAGCTTAGACTTCAATTCAGAGACCGCAATAACAGGATAAGTAACTGAAGTCAGGCTGACTTCTGAAGGACTACATGAAATGAGGGCAGATAACATCAATCCTGGAAAACTAGCATTTGGGGGGATGAAGCAACATTTGATTTCCAGCTACTTATTTCAGAAGCATTCAAGTTCAAAACTTCAGGTCTGCAGCCAATTCACCCCCCTCACTCCCTCTTCACCACCAACTAAGACATGACTCAGGCGTCACCATTCCGCTGCGTACGCTTTGATCAGAGTATTTGTAGCACCACAGAAGATTTAAGAAACGCTTTGTGAAGCCTGTAGATTTTTAAGATTTTTGACTCATGCCAAATGAAAGTGAACAAAGTGCTTCCCCAGCTTTGTGAGGAGCAGGAAATTTGTGTTTCTGACAGCAGTGTGCTGCTGGAACAACGGCACTGTTAGAGCTGCGGAGCTGCTCTTGCAGAATTCGGGGCAAAGCAGCAGATGGATGTACAGGAGACACCACGGTGTCAACAACCTCAACATGTTCTCACAGAAAGAAAAACTAATTAGAAAAACTTATGCGGAAAAGATTTTTAAAACCTGTGCCTAAGCATTAACTGCTTCCATCTTCTTGACCTGCCCGTGTCGTGTAAACCCCAAGCTGTAAGATTGTTCTAGAACAAAAAAAAACCCACCCACTTATTATAAGGAAACCCTGAATTAAATGCTAATGGATCCCAATTTTAACTCTATGAAACACCGTTTTCCTCCTCCTCGTAGCCATTCAACAGTCAAGTTACTTCTTATGTTAATGAAGTATTAAAGCCACATTATTCTGTCCTTTTACAGGCTTTATTCACATGTTCCAGCTTTCCAATGATATTTTGCTGTTTCTTGTTAAAATTAAGTGACATTTTAAGGTGGATAACACAAGCTTAAAATAAATAAGTAGTGTTTCCTAAGGAACAACACAAGGTTAGAAAAGTTGCTTTGAAGCTAATCATAACCTTGCATAATCCAGATTTACTGAAAACCACTTAAACCCAACCGCTCGTTCAGCTGCCCTGATGCACTCCTGGTTGGAAAGAGGGAGAGTACATACTACAGAGTTACTGAGAGCTAATATTGAGTACCAGAAATGAAAGAGAAGGAACTGACCACCAATAAAAACCTGTAAGGTAGTAAACCAAACACAGGTTTAAACGCTGATTAGGAAAAAACCTGCAAACTCCTTAAGGATAATCTGGTCTTGAATCCTGAAAGAGGATAGTATTAATCCAGAGCAAAATGAATTAGCACTAAAAAGAGGTTAAAAAAATCCTCTACCAAGTCACAAACAGCACAAAATAACCCAATCAGGAGGGAGGGAAAACAAAACCTGGTAACTTGTTTGTGTCAGGTTATTTTGTGGTTGGTTTGTTTGGTTTCTTGGGTTTTTTTAAAGTACAGACAACTATCATACTCATCTGATAGTCTACGGCTATTTCACTTTTAAAATGTATTAAGTTCCGTAATTCAGAATTAGTGAAGAAAAGCGAACAAGGAAGAAGCACTGATAGGATACTGCAGCCTCTCTCGTGCCCCACCACCCCATCATTTTCTTTAAGAACAAAAAGAAGTTCTACTTGCAGCAGTCGCCATCCACTGGTATAGGGAACATCTCAGTGTTTGAGAGCAAAAATAAACCAACAGATTTCCAATGAATGTGCTCCTCAAGGTTCTGCAAAATCCCCAACAAAAAACCAAACCATCACAAGCAAGTGACAAAATAGCACGAGAGCTACTGAAGCATTATTCTGTATTTTCACATCTTCGATATGTCACTTCACAACAGAACTGCCGCCTGGAGAGAACACCAGCAGCACTGGATGGGAAGAGGTGCCCTCGGTGATCCAGCTCAGACCAAAGCACATCTTGTTTTCCTACACACAGCCCTCCCTTACAAAGGAAACTGATGCTCACTTCAAGCACCACACATCTTTTTTGCTTTAGAGAACACATCTGCTCTAGTGCCATGTCATTTTTATTGAAGCAACTTGGCTCTGTAGACAGCTGGAGAAAAAAAAAAAATCTTAAGCAAGACAAGATTCACAGGAAACCCTTTCCATTCCTATCCTTCAATTAATTCCCACCAATTCCTGCTGTTTCTCTTTAAGAAGAATGGGTTAACAAATCAGGTTACTATCTGCTGTTGCAGGAATCAAGCTTTGTACTAAAATATATAGTGCTAAACACAGGTTTATGAATGAAAATGAACACATCCTTGGAGCTCTGGAGTCATCACTGGACAACATCCATACTAAACGTATTGAGTATTTCCAAGGAAAAACTTAAATTACATGTCAAGTACTGCTATCTTAATGAAGGTTAAATCAACAGAAATAAGAATTCTATTAGTGAACATATGGTATAGTAAAAAAGTTAACATAATGCCACTATTTGGGAACCTGCAATATTTTTTTTTATCGAGCACCTCTGTTATTGCTCTGTATTAGATCTGTGCACCTCTGGAATCTAATAGATCTCGGGAATCTAATAGATCTCTGGACAGAGAAAGCTTTGCCAAGTAGATATAGCTCAGATCAGGCTCCAGTGGGTTGGCAGCAGGGTTTTTGCCTTTAGAGAACAATCAAAATTATTTATTCTAAATTCTGCTGATTGCCTGAAGATTTAAGGACCTCCTGTAGAATACCCTAAAAGCACCACTGAGATGGTTTGTCATGGGACTACCAATTGTCAGTAGAAGATCTCTGTACCTCTCTATCGAAGTATCCGATAGATATGGGTAATCAATGCTGGAGAGTTTGTCACATGGAATGGATACAAGTTTGACAAAATTAATGCTATAACTAAAATTTGCTCTCAATTTAGCAAATCCCAGTTAGCGGCTACTAAAGATCTTGGCATTGCAGCACTAAAGATCTTGGCATTGCAGCACAATGCTCGATTATGCAAAGACAAAAGAGATTAGAAGGCAAAAGCTGAAAAGGATGACCTTTTAAAAAGCAGAATATTTTCTTAAATGGTGTAAGGAAGCATCAGATTGAGCAGATAAACTGGACCAAAAGTGCACTTGTTTGTTGAAAAATGGAGAGAAATAAGAACACCTGTGTGTTTCCCCTGCCATCCCTTCCCTCACCCATCCGGAATTCTTACCAAATTCTGCACCCAGATGTCTCCTACAACAGGCCGCGGGTTTTTGAACGCAGCGCTCAGATCTCAGCCAGCAGCTGAAACGTGTAAGTGAGTTTCCATTCGCCCCCCGTTTCTGCATCGCGCCTGTCTGCTTTTCTAAGCAAAGTTCAGGCAGGTAAAAATAACAGAAGAGATCTGAGACACTGTGCCTTAAAAACACTCACTGCTGCCTCACTGCCCATTTCCAACCCTCTGCTTGGGTCCTAACAAAGCCCTGCATTTCCTCGGGCTCTACAAGTCCTCCGACACCAGAAAGGACTAGAAGCCATTTAGGCATCTGTTGACATCCATCCTCATTTTGTAGCAAGGCCAGGTAAAAGTATACAAAGTACAAAGTGTATTTGGACTTGCTGGGGCAAGTGTTCAAGCATCAGAGAATTAGGTACAAGGAAAGCGAGGAAGTCTGACCAGGAATTGAGTGTGTATTTTCCTCCTCAAGTCCGCAGTAGATGCCAAACAGCAAGTCTGAGCTCCAGATTGTTTTCCAAACTCATGACCAACACTGCAGAGCAGAAAAGGACAAGCAATAAAGGAACAAGTGAAGCCCCTTCTGGCATCATCTGCACTCCCCAGCAGTGCTCGGGGAGGCTCCCACAGGTCTCCAGTCAGTGCTTCTTCAAAGCGCTTTCCCAGCCGCAGGAATTGCCAGAGCATTTCTTAAGAGATGCCAGAAACTGGCAGAGCAGAGCAGTCCTCCTGCCGCACACTCCGCTGCTGCCACGGAGCTCTCTCCGCGAGAACACATGAGACTATCAGGACACCACTGCAAGTGATTTTGAAAGACAATATTAATCTTGGTGATTCTTGCTACTGAGGCAATGGCAGACTGCAAAGGACACCACAATTACTCAAGTGTCACTTCTTGTTGACAGTTTCCCTAAGACACGACACATCATACTTAATCATATTTTACTTCTCAATTCCACAAAGTTATTTACATGAATCCTAAAAAGCTGGAAGGAATCCAGTACCGCAGAACTGCGGGAGACAAAGCAGGATCTATGGCACCCGTGGCAGCTGCCAACACGCTGAAGCTGGATTGATCAAATCGCTTCTTCCCGCATGGGCAGCCTTAACGCACCGCTGGGTTTTTTGATTCGGGAGCAAGACAGAAAGCTCACTGTGCTCCTCTGGCTGCCCTCAATGCTTGGGGAACATCATCTGCTGATCTGCCTTCCAACCTCAGCTTATCTGAACGCCAGAACTAACACAGCTCACTAAGGGAAGGAGAATCTCTGCAGCATCGCAGCTCTGCTTCACGTGAAGCAACACAGTGACAACACATGGGATGGCCAGAGACAGAGTCCAAGGGAATCGGCAGCAAATAAAGCTTCATGGTGAGGCCCCTGAAGTCCCTTCTTCAGGAAAGCAAGAGAGCTGTTCCTCTAATTTTTGGTAGACCTGATTCATCTTGATCAGCCAGCATTTCCTTTGTCATTTTAAATACAAGCGTACATGCTCTGGTTTTAATCAGTAAAAACACACCATCAACTCCCATGACTGACCTGCACGCAGAGCAGCAGGAAGGACAGGGTAAGACTCATACACTCAGCCAAAAACTTACCAGTTTATGACAACCAACACGATAATGTCCTTAATTAGTAGGCAACATTTCAGAGCTGTTGACTAACTGTCCTGCTTCGCTTGACATATTTAGCTGAAGGCAAAACAAGACTGTTTTCCTGCTGGTGTCTCACACTAGAAGATAAATCAAGTGTCCTTTCCACTGTACATCTTTCAGTAGTAAAATCAACAATGACAGACACACTGAGGATTCATTTTTGCTAGTATCATCAGCGTCAAGGGGGTTTTTGGTTTTCTTGTTTCCACAAGTTCCTTTTAGGCATGGTGTCACTAGGAAAATAACTAACAGGGAAATTGAAGAACTCAGAGCAGGCAAAAGAAAACACAGAACAGTATTATTTCCATGTGAAAAAATACACAAAATTGCCAAACCTGATGTCATACCCTTTACATGTTGAAAACACGAGAAAAGAGAAACCACTCAAAGAAACTTAAAGGCACTAAAACATACTGCAATACACTTCCCACACAGTTCTGCAAGCATCTTTAATGCGTTGTACAAGACCAAGACTGGCAACAGAAGCTTCGGCTTTTGCTGTTCATATCCTGAGCAATTAATGCAACTCAGCAGGAACTTATTGCCCAGAATGGCAATGATCACATTGGCATTCCAGTCAGACACAAAAGCACCTGCGAATGTGCAGGAGTAGCACAACCAGGGCTTAACCCATTGCTAGAACCTGTTGACTACAAATTCAGTAATTCTTTTAAGGAAGGAAAAAAAAAAAATGGAGAGAGGGAGGGAGAGAGGGAGAGCACACTCACAAGTGTCAAGCACTACCATGGACATCAGCAATGAAGAAGTCGACATGTTCTCCTTGACTGTGGTCTCACAAAACAAGCTTGTAAGGAGTAAAATGGAAGACCTGAGTAAGAAAGCTTGGAAGATACATCCTGACAGCAACAGAAAGCACGTGATCTATGCCTGTAGACTACGCACTGGCAAGACAGACAGTTTATTATATATAGAACTTCCATCAACCAACAGCAGCAAGATGATGAGCAGTGTCTGAATTATCCCACTTACACTACCCAAAGCACTGCACGATGTAAAACTAGAGGTAAAGGAAGAGCCAAATTTAACTTCCCAGGAAAAACTTAGAGCCACAATTTCCCAAAAAACACTCCAAGTTACTATTTCTGTGGGTTACAAACCTTAAAATGATGCAGACCACAATCCAAACTCTACAGCCCAGTTAACTGAGTCTATACCAAGGATATTTCCCTGTCTTTACAGCAAACCAGCTACTGCAGAAGCTAAAGATTTACTCAGAAGGAGCAAGGAGCTGCAGGAAGAGATACAGACTAAGAAATACTGTCATCTCGCTGGAGAATGGGGCAGGGAAAAGGAGGAGAGGTGAAAATTTTCCTTACCAGTTTGAAGTCTTGAATGCTGCAGATGAAATACGGGGTATTCGGCCGGCGACTTTCAATATATACGCAATCTTTAAAAAAAACAAGATTTTACAATAATGGAAATTAACTTCTGTACCTCCAAGAAAGAGCATAAAAACAGGATAAATTAAACAACAGCTTAAGCTTAGAAAGAGCCACCATTTCATTTGTGTAGCATGTAATTTATTCCACGTGTGATCTAAAAATAGAAACTAGATGCTTTATGATGATAAATAAGGGAATTAACTGCATAAAAATTAACTTGGATTTGAATAGACATTTTTCTAGAAAAACAAAAGGAAGCCATATAAGACCATTCTGAATTTAGCTAATAAAAACCACCAGGTCACAACCTATGAACCAGATCTAAATAAGACAGGAAACTAATCAGATCTCCTGTGGCTCACTTGCTATTAAGAACCTGGCACTAACATATTTTCTCTTCTAATTGTGAAGAAAACCAAGGCAACCAATCACAGATGAAATGCAGCAAACTCCATTAGATTTACCTCAGGGAAGGACTGGGCTTTCTCAAATTACATTTGACATGACAGAAACCCAGTCATTACGTTTGTTTGCTTTTGACAACTGGACTTTACAAGGTTGCTGTAAAATAAGGTCTGTTGTATTAAAAACAGTCTTGGCAATAACCACAACAAAAGCGGCGCCTCAGAATAAAATTACAGCAAGGATGAGAAAGAAGTGCCTGATTAATGATAATGACCTTCGAAATCAGAGAATACACACCCAGCTTGCTAAAAGGCAGAGCTGCTACTCCCAAAGCCAAACAAATATTTAAAGGACAGTGATTGTGTTCTCCTTTTATATTCAGATAGGCAACTGCTCTTCAAAACACAGAAGACAAAGAACACTTGCTATTCTGTGAATGATTCGCCATTAATCTTTTTATATTGCTGCAGAAAAATTCCAGTCTTACGAGTTTCATCAGACATGTTTCAAAACAACTGCTTCATATCTTGTAAAATCTAAAAGCTGTTCAAGACATTTCCTAGCTCTTATGCTCCACAAAGGCCACTCCTAAGGATGCACTGTCATTATTTATAGCAATAAAACACCCTCCTGAAAGGAAAAAAATAAACCTTTCATTAATCATTTGAAACCCAACCTGTACTCCGGAATTCTCTCACCACCAAGAGTTAACTCAAAGATTAATTTAAAAGAAAAACGCAGCTGCTACTTAGCAGGGCCACCTCAGGACTATCAGAAGTGCAGGAAGAGTCTCAGTAGCTACATCACCCACGCTGGAAAAAGGCCAAGCACTTCAAATCTACAGCACTCCAGTGATATATGCCAGAATTACACGGTTGTGCATCCGATTTTCCTTGTGGCAGCAGTATAATAAATATCCCGTTCTTATGAGAGATAGAGGTGTACAGTACCCACCTTCATTAATCTCAGATAATTGATGTTTTGCCAGGATCAAAGCATCTTTGCAGGCAAACCAAGCTGCACATGCACTCAGAACCTTGCCCCACATTCTGCACCGCTGGTTGCAGTCGTGCAGGGCTGGACTTGCTGCTTTTGGCTATACGGATGGTCATAACCAGCAACACCAGACTACCCACGTTAGCATTCCAGTAAACACCAGTGCCAACCAACTACTTACTAGAGTCGTTTGTCTTCATGTTGAAACTATGCTAAATAGCAAGGCTACGTAGGTATCTGTACAAATAGCATCAGTGTGAAGTTTTGTTCTGTTTATTTTCCCTGTCTATCATGTGGCAAACCAAATGTCTTGCACCAGGCATCTCCAGAGAAACACAAGTTTCATGGATGTAAAATGCACTAAAATCTCAGCTTTTTTTCTTTTTTGGTAAAAAAAAAAAAACCAAACCGTTTTATGTAACAACCCCCAGTATCTCTGTAGAATCCAGAATTACATCCATTTCTTTCAAGTAAGCCTTGCCTTTTCCAAAGGACCAGACTTCCTTGGCTAATGGTTCCATTTAGACCCCCCTTCGGCCTCTCTGCTCGCTCAACCCAACTGCTTGGCATCCCAGGAGAATCACCCATTTACACCACGCTCCACCACCCATTTGCAGGAAGTTTTTCAGGATTCACTGAGGAATGCGTATAAAAAGCTGCAAGATTTCAGATATAGAAAACACCACAACTTCCGAGATTTTTTTTTTTAGTATCTCTGTTTTGCAAGCCTCATTTTCAGAGCGTTATCAGAGAGCACACAGAGTAAACAGCTAAGCATCCTCTGAAATGGCTGACACTAAAGAGAATCCGGTATCTACGACGGATAAAGCAAACATGTTGACTCACGAGTGTATTGCATTTAAGTATGGCACTGCTGGCTGCCTGCCATGCTTTAAAACAAAGATGACATCCAGTTAAGATGTCTCCAAAGCAATAGAGGCCACACAGATAAGAAAACAAGTTAATCCAGGTGCAATGTCATGAACACCAGAAACTGGAATAATGCCAAAAGGAGAACATTTAGGGATGTATTCACATTAACCACTCAAAACTCACCATAAAGAGCAATTACCGTCATTTAATCCAAAATACAAATACATTCTGTTGAAGAACAGCTTTAACGTGGACCAAAGCAAGAAATAAAACTGTGTATCATTTTCCTAATGCAACAAACCTGCCTAAATAAGACTTATGCCCATGAAAAAATAAAGAATAGATCCTTCCATATCCTTAGCACACTACAGTGTGCCACTGCACCCTTTTTTTCCACTCATCATACACTTTTGAACATTTCTTTGCTCTATATGGCTGCAGAGATCTTCTGCATAGACTTGGACAACTCCAGTCAATTCTCCTCATGTTACTCCGGCTGCTTTGTGTCCAAGCAGCTATCGCCACTTTGTGACCATGCCCCATTCACTGTAAAGCGACAGCAGCCCATGATTCTCATTCAGCCATTCCACTTTACACCTACTCACCCAAGCTCAGCAAGTCCCTGGTTTGCCCTCTCCAAGTGTGCCACGTTGGACAGGGGGACTTGGTGGCAGCTACTGACTTTTGGCAGCTTGAGGGCAATACGTGCTTGCACAGAAACCTGACAAGCTCCCTACAAAACAAAATACACCTCCGGAGGCCAACAGACACACGAACACCACTACGCTCCACACCCAGTGCTTGCTCTTCACTGTTCTAGGACAACCCTTCTCCAAAACCCAACTGACCAAAATCCAGCCTCACAGGAGGCCTTGGCTTAAACGTACACAAGTTAATCCCACTATGCACACTGCATCACCGCTTTCACTTACCTTTTCCCTAACCTGCAAGGTAGTGATAACCTTAAGGTATTTTTCTTAGCCCGTATTCTGTGCACCTCTGAACCCTTCAAGCTTCCTTCCCTTCCCAGTATTTTTTTTTTTTCTAGTCCTTATTACTGTTGCATCAACCACCACACTCTGTGTCGGCTGCTCTGTCATCTGCAAAGATCCCCTGAAAATTGAACTTAAGGATGTGTTTTGTTAGGCAAGGCTCATTCATGACCCCTTTAATAAACAGAATCATGCCACTAAGAGAAAGGGAAAGGAGATGCCTGATTATCTACATGAACTCAGTAAAAATCGGCAAAACAAATAAATTACTGTAAAGTAAGGTATAAGATGAAATACAGCAAGCAAAAATTGTTCCTCTGAACATCCTTAGACACTTACCAAAATACAAGTTAATGTCTTTTACTGAAGGATCGTCATCCTCATGTCGTCCTGCATTTATCAGTAAATAAGAGCAAGGACGAAGCAAGTAACCACGCAGGCAGTGGGGGTGCTGTGAATCCACACTGCTTTTCTCCACAGCAAGACAACATCCGTGTGTTGGCTTCCACGGGCTACCCTGGACAAGCGAACCATCTGATTTTTATACCACAGAGTTTACTGGTGACAAACCAGCGAACTCTCCAAAAAGGGCTTTCCAAAACCTTTGTTGCTACAATGGTAAAATAGAGTAAAGAAACCTTAGGTTCCCTGCACGGCTAGAGGGATTCACTGCCTGTCCCCACCCAGGGCATTTGCTTACTCTTCTATTTTGTGTAAAATGTCCCACTGGAGATGAAGCATTTCTACGACACATGGTACAGAATCATTATGCCTTTGGGCTTGTGATATTCACCAGATGTGCCCTAGTTCTGAAGGGTTACATTAATATTCCCACACTAAAAGCTGCTTTTAAAATTAGAGCTTCAATACATGGACTTAAATCTTCCAGAAAAACCCCATGCACCTCACTTTTCTGAGCATAAGAAACTTTATCAGCTTAAGTGCTGCAGCTTATGTAGTAACCATCTTCACTATTAGAACCCTTTTATGTTTCACTTAATGAGTCAATACTTGTATCATCCAAGAAATAAAGCCTTAGGCTCTCTGCACAGCACCAGCTTCCACAGGGAAGTCATTCCTTGAAAGCCGTTGTCAAGGAATTGCCTACACCCCCTGCCATCATAGCTCAACAGGCACGAGCTCAGAGCTCCCCGCGTAGCTGTGAGCAACCAGAGTTCCAGTATCAACACTCTTCCCAGCTTTGTCATCCCAGTGTCATGGATTATGCACTTCCCTCATTTTGCTTTCTTTCGGATATTCTGTTAGAGTTGGAAGTTCTGAAAACACACAGTACGTCAGATGTGTAAAAAGAAGAAACCCACTCTCCTTAATTTAGGTCCAGCTTACAGGAGGTCATCGGCCACCTGGTTTGAATAGTTGACAGGACTCGGGCTCGGGCAGTAACACAGCCTGTATTCAAGCCTTCCCTCAGCGCTGAAAGCCACACCCGGGGTGTGCTCATCCCTGCAGCAAACGCGGACACTCCTGTCTCACACCCACCACTCCTAACTTCAGCCAGCGACAGCTCCTATCCCCAAGCGCTCCTTAAGTCTGCAGACAGAGCTGCACCACAGGAGCAATTCATGTGATGGGTCTGAGAAGCTGTAAAAGAGAATCCAGGCAAGCCCTGCAAAACAGGTTTCACAGAACCCTCCTGGATTTAAAAAAAAACAAACCAAACGACTCCAACTCTTTATCAAGATAAACCCTAATTCTTTGGGAGACAGAGAATTTTATTTATAGACTTTACAGAGTCCTATACACAAGGACTTGAGAGGGAGGGAGACACTCTACATAAGTGTCTATATAACACACAGATGTGTACACATCCTGAATACAAGGTGAGGGATAGGCAAATAATTAAAGGATAACTACATCCCAGAATTAAAGAATGCCAGAATTAAAGGATATTCCTCCCCTTTGGTGTCTAAAATTAAAAGGCTTGTCCTAGTGCCCTCTGCCAACCGGTGAAGAAGCACGATCAGGTAACTGAACCGCTCTCCAGAAACACCGCTGCCCCAGCCCCAGCGAGAGCGAACCCCGAGCAGCAGGGCTCTCTTGCCATGTCTCAGGGACTTCGTTAAACGCCACCATCCTTCATCACCACCACCTAGAATGGTTAAATATTATTAAGGGCCCAAGATTGACAGTTAGAGATCATTAATAACCAAGAGGTACCTTTCAAAGGATCAGAAAAGTATCTGCAACATCCAATGGACTCTACATGTTGAAATCTGAATTTCCCTGTATTCTACAGACAGGAAAGTTACCCAGCCCTTGAAAGCAAAGGTCAATAACCAAAGCAAGAGCAACACATTTGGCACGATGGCCTAGTCGCAAACATGGAAACCCGGGGAGGAAGGCACTGGGAATAGCAAACCCGTGGGTTTAATGGGAGGAATACGACTGCTGACAGGTAGGGGCTCCACAGTTGCCTCTGGTCCCCCCATATGGCTGACAACAAACAATTACCAGGCTGGTCTTTTAGTGTCGCTTCCTGCTGAGCACATTTCAAGCACTGCTGCTGGCTCCTTGTCAGAAAACAATGGGCGAGAGCCCTGCTCTGCAATAAATGGTCCAACCAATTTACTGTGTTCATTCGAAACTCACAGGAGTATTCTCGATGCCCGGACTATAGTTCTTATTTGGCAAATGATTTTATTATAAACTGGTATCATAGTGAATCCATTTTCTTTAAGGGGTTTTGCTGCTGTTTAATGGACTGTCAGTATAATTTAGATTTCATCTATTTAAACTCATTCAAGCCTGGCTCCTGATTGTACAATAAATGGAACATATTTCTATTCAACAAAATTAATGACAGCTAATTGTAGTCTGCAGTTCCCAATTTCATAAAAGCAACTGTTCTGCAGTTCAGGCACCCAGCTACATCATTTCCCACACTAATTATTTTCCTGCACTCTTCATGCATGTCCACAACACTCCACGGGTCTTCTCGCAAGACACAGTCAGGCAGACTTTGTTGACAATTTTGATACAAAGCAAACACTTTCCTACAGAAAGAGCGTTTCCAAAAAAACACCACGCTGAAAGCAAAGACCTTGTAGACGCTCAGCCACTAACTCGTGGTAGAATTTACTATAAAACACATGAAAAGGGAGGAGGGGTGTGATTCAGTGCAGGCCACTAAAATAAGACTTAAATAAGCAGTTGGTCTAAGAGCTCCTCCTTCAGCAGGAGACAAGCTTTACTGCACACGTGCCATTCCAAACAGTCTTTTCTGATCTTAAGGTCACAACAAACTTTCGTTGGAGGTGCAACTCTTGCTCCCAAAGCTTCTCACTGCTATTTTACAAACGCCTACATAGCCACCTGCTCTCACACCTGAACTGGATGCATCTCAGTAACTCTTCATGGACACTCACTGCTAAAGTACCGTGGAAGACACTAAAGATGAGCAGCACCAAGGTACCACATCGCTACACAACCTCACTTTAATTTTAGAGATCCTTAATTTTTTCTATTAAAAAAAAGCCTTAGTGTGCAAATTACACCACACTCGAACAACAGCTATGGATAATTTCTGAGACTGCAAATGCAAGCGTTAATAATAAGCCTTGCCTTAAGAATCCAACAGAAGTTGGCACAGTCTACGTGCAATGAATTGAACAATTATCACGTCTTCAAACAGCGAAAAAGAAATCACCAGGATCCAGATGGCCCATGAAGTTGTACTTAATGTGAAAACTTGCATCTTTACAGGGCTCTCAGTTTAAGAAGTCCTTCTGTTGGACCATGCCTCATTATATCTCCATGCTCTAGGAGGCAAAACGAGCACACCAAGAGGACTTGGAAGAGAAACATCTCTTCTACTCCCAAGCCCACCACAAACATCAAATGGTTGCTTAACTTCTCTCCCTTAGCTACCCTTTTGATAATTAAAGTGCAACACGCTGCAATACCTCATCAAAATATGGATGGGCTTTATTTTTGTGGCCCTCAACCAGAAAAAAAAAAAATCCCAGCCGTTACTATTTCCCTAGTAACTGGCCCATCACTTCATCTTCCCGATTAAACAAATGGATAGAGAGTAACCCACCTGAGAAGCTGTTAGTGCAGGCCCAAACAGAAACACGTTCATAAGGGCAAAACTAAATGTAACACTTGAGTGCAGATGATTTTTAGAGAATACTGTATTTCAAATGCTGCAGTTTGTGGCCTCAAATCCTGCTGTGATGCAAATACAGACATCAAGCTTATGTGATATTCTCCCTGGTGCCCACTAACCTGATATTCACCTGCCTGCAAGTGCCCAGCAGCACTGAAAAAAAATATCATTTTTTTAAAATCAATACGTATTTTCTGAAACAAAACATTTTCCTGTTTCAATTTGTAAATAACTGAGCTGTCTTACATATAACAAATTATTTTCAACCACAGCTGTCATAGCCACACACAAAATAATGTCAATAAGGTGTTCACATGAAGTTCATTCATCCTGCAACAGCCCCAACACACCACAGCTGCACAAGGTATCTTTATTTTGCTCTACAAGCTTCTCAGGAACGTGTTATGAAGTTCGTTTAGTGCAGAGCATGTGTTTATAGAGCTCACATCACCCACGTTACTTTTAGTAACCCTTCCTTCAATTAGTCAATGGTACAATCTCCTTTTGTTAGCGACCCACGCTTTGTTCCGATGGAGCCCAGAGGGATGACTCTCAGATAAAGTACTAACAATAACCTTAACAGAGAGTCTTACCTGAAATTCTCTACTTGCACAATTCATCTTATGCAAACACTACCACAATTTCATGTAGTAACAGGGACAAGAGGAAAAATGACCTGTTAGGCCACTGCTGGCCAAGCAACAGCCCCGTGCCAGGACCCCAGCCCCTCCCCTCGGCTCGCTCCCCTCCGAGCTGCTCTTCCTCATTTAGACACAGGAGCCAAACAAAGCCCAAGGAATCCATTTGCCAGACCAACCTGGAGCTGCGCTTAAGACTCCATCTGTCAAGTATCAGCAGCTGTCCGTGTCCAGAGCAATGCCTGCCACACTTGAATATGAACTCCGAAAACATATTGTCTTTTTTTTGTTCCAATTTGGCTTGTTTACTGCTTGTATGAACGCACAAATAGCTGCACGTAACCAATTTTCTGTAACTGGTTGATGTATGCTGTCATGTAGCCTTAGTTATTTTCTACACTTAATATTATTCACCTACTTACCTGATTTAAAACCCACACTTTTCACAAAATCTCAAATGCTAAGAAAAAAAAAACAACTAATTACAAACACTGTTCTATCCAATAGTACAGAACAATAATAAAAGTTCAGCTGCATGTGGAAATAGTTCTCCACAGACTTCAAAGAAAATCCTCCTGTGATGCTTCCATGCATTTTGTTAAAATGCACAGACATGTTTTAAGATTCACCTAGTAATCCAGACCCTTTATCTATTTTTTATTTTCCTTTTAATTACTGAAGCAATGGGTAAAGAATGCATTTGTTGACATCAAAACAAAAGTCTTAAAGATAAAAATCTTGTAAAAAAATAAGATTGTTACAAGTTTTCCTCACCACTATTCACCTATGCAGAAAGTTTGAAAATTTCAGACAGTGGTGTAAGTGTGAAAAATAAGGGAACTCTTATAAACACATCAAGCAGCACAGCTCCTGAGGTGATTCTTATTTACAGCAGCTGAAAGTCTGTCACTGAATATCTGATTACTTCAATGATCTAGTATCAGGACGGCAACAGACTTTCAAATGGAGAGGGCAATAGAGTGCATCATGTTGGGACACAGCTCATCGCCACTGTGGAGCTGTAAAGGGGAGAAATCTCAGTCTGACCAGAACTTAGTAAACGTAACTCTGGTTCCACTGTGATTGGAACTCCATCGGCCACGCTCCAGGGGACACTGCTGGCGGGCCTGCAGACGTGCACAGAAGATGGCCCACCACCTTCTGTCATCTTCTCATTGCCATAGTGCAACAACCCAACACCTGCAGGCTTCAAATCTGAGCCGCTGAAAACTGCCAACGACCTCATCGCTTATGTAGTGCTCCCTCTGAAAAACGGCCACGTAAGCTACACTTGTGGAGCCTATGGAAGTGAAAAGCGTGTAAGATCTCACTTTGATGCGCGTGGTGACAAGTGAGCGGCAGTCCTTCACAACAGCGCATCCGACCTGCAGATCCAGCCTCCTTCCTTCTCTGATGCCTGTCCAGATAATAGCTTCTGAGGCTGACGGTGCCTCAAAACAGCACTCAGGTCAGAAATCTAATAAAACCTTAACGGGACATCAACCTATCAATCCAGAAAAGTCAGTACTCAAGTTATATTTTCCAGTAGCAATACCTCACTTTCATCATAGTGACAGTCATTTCCTATACCTTAAAAACAAAGGCAACTAAACCAAGAAGTCCAATAGCCGTTCCAAACAGCGGCTGCCGCAACAGCTCAAAGTGGCAAAGACATTTCTATGTTTTCATATACTGGGCCTGATGTTCCAGGATCCACGTAATGCTAATCCTGCCTCTTTCCCTGCACCATATCAAACCACACTTTCCATATCTAACGCTCTGCACCTCGTTCCAGCCTCCCACAGATCTGAACACCGAGAACGAAGGGGCTCTCAAGTCAGCCCTTCCAAAGCAATTTGCTAAACGATAATGCTCTCCCTCCCTGCAGAAGCATTTCACCTTGTGTTACCTCACGTTGATGCCTCTTGCTGATGTGCTGTTTATATGGCTACTGATGTCATGGTAGAAACAGATCCTCATAAATCCTTTTAATTCCTACAGATCCTTTTAAATGTTTCTACGTAGGCAGGGCAAACAATACTGTCCTCATTTCCAGGTGAGGTATCAAGTCATCTGTTTTCCTGAAGCTCCGAATCAATTTAAGACTTTCTTCCGACACTGTTTTCCAGTCTGGCATCCAAGGTGCCATCATTATGACATTACAACAGTCTGCTCAGTAGCAACAATATCCTCAACATTAGGTTCTGTGGCTTCAATATCAGAACAGCCCTTCCCGACCTGTTTGACAGTCTGAGGGCAAAAGGGGACAGGGACCATCTGGCTTCCTCGAGCAAGAAAGGTATGTGGGAGTTCAGAGAGTAAAAATAAAGAGGATAACAAAAATATCCACACCATCAGCTATTATTTGGATGCAGATATTTCTGCTATGTACATTTTCTGGAATCTTAATCCATTTACTTCATAAAATCAATTTATTAGGATATTGAACAGAAAATCTCCCTGTTCAAGGACAAGCTGAAGACAGATAAGAAAAAAACCTGCATACAACAGGTCTTTATAAGAGTTTAAGCCCTCCAGAACAGGAAATGGGCGGGGGGGAAGGTTCTCTGGAACAGCAGCATCACTACTTTTTTCATCTTCCATTACACGGGTCAGAAATGTCAAGTTACAGGCAGCGCTATTTGTGCCATCACACGCTCCCTCTCCCAGATGGGTAAGTCATTCTCTTAACCAAGTTATCAAAAGCAAGGCTTATACAAAAGCCACACTATTACTCCAGAGTGTTTGGGGTAGCGTGGCACTTGGAAAAGGCCTGGACAGCTGTTCCGAAAGCACCTCAGCCACTGAAGGCCAGTGCAACCCACTGACAGCCCTTCAGCATGTTCTATACAGAAAACAGTACACAGAGACCAATTGTATAACCCAAACAACAGATGCAGTTCCAAAGCCTGGTTTGCACAGCAGAGTATCAAAGTATTCAAATTCGCTTGCAGTCTGACAATCAAAAATAAAGTAGGAGCACAAAAAGCATACTCCAAAACAAGAGCACCGCTTTGAGAGCACACCCAATTAGGAGCCATGTGTTCACCATATTGCATGTACGCGCAAACCGTATGGGAAAGCAGCCCTCAAACCCTGCCGTATTCTGGGAAAAGGCAGCACGATAGAAGGGAATCAATCTGCACCAGAAATGTGAGGAAATCCAGCATTAAATAATCTAACTGAAATCTAAGAGGAAGGGGAAAAAAAAAAAGATCTCAGTCTTTATGCAACTATCAAACACTGTCATTACTAAGGAAACCTATAAATGGAAGACAAGGAAACCTATTACTGGAAGAAAAACCCACCACAGATCAGATTTGGAAAGAAATGGGAGCGGGGCTGGGGAAACAGAGGGCAGATGGGCAAGTGGGCCAACAGCTTTTAGGAGAGGTCTACCAAGTAGAGAAGATTAATTGCATAGTCCTGTTTAAGCTCTACCAAATAAGTTTTAATACATGGTTTAAAGCTGTGCATATATTCATTATATCTGTACAAACGAATATGAACAGTATTTATACAGTAACAATATAGTGCAATATTTCATTTGAAAAAATTCCAATTATCTGTTTATTTACAGTTTATTTGGTATTACTCAAATATAGCTGCTGAGCTCAGCACAGAAAAAAAGTAACGTGATGCATTGGATTAAATACTGTATGGCAACGGGGTAAATGTGGAATGAGATTTTAACGGAGGACTTGATAGGAAGAATATGCAGACCCTTAACATTCACCCTTATCAGATAAAAGTATTTAAAGAGAAAGAATCAAGCTAATGGATTTCCTTTCCTTAAAGCCTAGAAGATGCAAGCTGCAGACAGCTATCCGTTCTGCACACACCTTCAATTTTTTATCTTTCTAATCCTTGCTCTCCAAGTCTCATTAATTTAAACTCTCTTAATCCCTCTTAAATTTTGTGTAATTTGTACCCCTAGCCACAAATACATCTCCCTCTATGTAACCTAGCCATAAGACACAAGCTAAGATTTTCTTCTGTAATAGATGCTAAAATTGCTTTAGAATACATTTGGTACTGGAATGTGCATTCAAGATCTCACTCCTGTTAAGAAACTGTTTTAAGTAAAATGAGAAATCAGTATAGTCAATTAAGGTTTCAGCCAGGCTCACGTCCCTCCAGTGAGCTTGCCAATAACATGCTCTCAGTGCTCTCTGCAGTTTAAGACACGAGACAGAAGCCAGTTCAAAAAAATCCAAGCCGAACAAGAAAAGTTTCAATGCTAGGGTACATTTCTTATGCTAATTACTACCAACAAAATGGAAAACAAGCAGATTTTTAAACTACTAACATGAGTTCAATGGCTCTCCTTATTCTGCGTGGCACTTGGCCAGCATTTAGTGCTTGCTGCCTGCAGGTTCTCTAACAGATCTCAGCGCTGGGACGGACTCTCCTCGCGCTGCAGCCCATCCGTAGAATCTGCCCGTGTGTAAGTGCTGGGAAGTGAGAAGCTACAAGCCATAACTGAAGCTCTTTCCAGTCTGTACATCAAGAGGATTTCTCTTCTGAACGGATGCTCTCCTGAAAAACGCAGCATAAACAAACAATCCAAGCTTACAGCACCAGCACTCACAGACTGTCCTCTCCCTTCTCTTGCCAAGTGCAAGCTGTATAACTGCAGTGCCCATTCCTGCTGCTCTGCAAACACCCCTCGCTCCACGCACCGCTCCAGAGGTGCTCCGAGCACCGCGCCGACCGGATAAAGAGCGCTCACACTTCTCAGGATGAAAATCAAGGTCACAAACTGATTTTCCAGCTTAATTTCAAGTGCAGACTTTTTGCAGTAAAGCCCGTGTATTGCACTGTGCTAGCGGCCCCACGCAACAGCTGCTTTTAACAGATTCTCAAATTATTTTTCATCCTCTGACACAGAAAATAAGATTGCCAATGCTGATGCTTTTACAGGCTCGCTATTGCCACAGCTCAAGCAGCAAGTATTACTCAGCTACAAGCCCTGAGCAAGAGAAAAAAATGTATCTTTTCAACGGTTTAAAGTGGTATTTGAATCATTTCAATAGCTAAGTTGTTTTGACAAGTGCTGGAAGATCTAAGTGAAAACAGACTCCACAACTTTCACATGGAAGAACAAGACCACCACCTCCAAAACCAGCAGAATTTCAGCCCATCTGTATCTGCAGCTGGTAATACCCACACATCCAACCAGCATTTTACAGCATTTGCAGTAACTACAATGGGATAGAGCACTTAAAACATTAATGTCTGTACTCAGACAATGAGTTTTTAGCAGTTGAGATATACAGCACCTCGTGGAAAAAAAAAAAAAAAAATCAGACAAGACTTTACCTCGTTAGTTTCCATGGTGTTGAGTCGGAATGCATCTCTATTCTGTGCCAGCACTGTTACTACAGCACACCGAGCATTTTACAGAAAAGTAATATTAAACTACCAGAGCCCTCCAGCCAGCGCTTTGAGCAGTAAAGCCAAACATAACTATTCCTTGTGGTGGAACAAACAACTGCAATCAACTTTTAGAACGCTGCGTTGGTGAGCACAGAAGTTTTTCCTCACAGATGAGGAATACTGCTGGCTGAATAACCTCATTCTCAAGTACAATTTCACTTTGAGGACAAAGTTAACTGGCAGCAGCCACAAGTTCGATCTTGAAAGCTGACATGAGACCTTCGAAACCTCACGTGATCTTGGCAGTAATTAAAAGACAGACCCAAGACACCAGAGCACAAGAGCACACAGTGAGGTTCCGCTTCTGTCCCCACGACATCCCAGATACTTGCTGACACTGACACTGCTCTGCCCATCAGCGAAGCTGCTGTCCATAGGCATTAGCTAGCTATTCACGAGGAAGGGGAAATCAATGCTGCAATAGATACCAGACCATAAATCACCTGATTTGCACTTCCAACAGAAGACAGGAGAGGAGCTCTACAAAGCAATCATACATTTGCAGAGAAACTTGTCAGAACCGTTGGAAGATCTCTCTACATGCCACCTAGCCCAATCTCTACCTCAGATCAGGTCTTGTTTCAATGCTGGAGCCAAGCACTCAGTGCTTTATCCAATTTAGTTCCGAAATTCCCAGGGCCAGAGATTCCATGTGATACACAAAATTAATGCAGAGAGTAAAAAGGCAGCTCTTTTTCAAAGGTGTTTGCATGCGTATCCGCATTTGTCTCCAGTAGGAGTGTGGCAACCTGCCCCTAGGACAATCATAATTTAAAATTAAGGGAGAGCTCCTTGTGCTGCCTGCTGCAGCCAGCTAACTGGTCGCTCTGGTGCACAGTTACTTTCAAATGGAACATAACGTAAGAATTTCTTACCTCCAGGCCTGTACACAACATCATCCTCAGTGATAAAAGACGTTATTTCACCGTTGTCTGTTCTCTCATATCGGGACTTTTTCTTGGGTGGTTTCTTTTTGCTTTTCTTTGTGGACTCCTCTGTGGTGGCACTGTTGTTGTCATTGTCCTCATCTTCACTATGGTCACTTTCTGCGTAATTCTTGGCACCTCCTTCCAAGGTACAGCTCCGTCGAGGACGTGAGTTCTCACTCTCCCTCACCTTGTCTCTCTTGTCTCGCTCCTTATCTCGGTCTCTATCCCTGTCCTTCTCTTTGTCTTTGTCTTTTTCTTTGTCTGCTGTCATGATTCGCCACGTGCCTTCTTCTGTCCTCTCACGGCTGGGCCTCCGTGAAAGGTAGACAGTGAGCCTGGGCTTCAGTCTTCTGAATTTCTCACTCAAATCCAGGAAAAATTCAACCACTCCAACAACCCCAGCGTTTTAAAAAGGTTCTTGAAGGGGTAAAGGGGGAGAAAGAGGGGAAAAGCCCATGTTAATATTCAAAATTCTTTCAATTTCTGCAAATAAAAATTAAAACCAAAGAAAACCCAACATTCTAAAGCAATTCAGCATGGAAAACACAAGACAGTAAGATACCAGGGGTCTTCTGAAGCATTCAATGACGACTGATGAAGTCTCCATAAAATGTCTGAAGCGATCTCCATCCTCAAAAAAACCCTCACAATTCCCTCAAAATACTTTGTTCGATATAGAAAAACTATAACTTCTTGGATGGAAAGTGCCCACAGAGAACACACATTGTTTTATACGTGAAGCTGAACAGGAAGCATGCAAGTGAGAAAGAACATTTAGGAAGGGACAAGGGCATAAAGAAAGAGTCTACAACTTATTTTTCCTTGAAGCAAATGAAAGAGTTTAAGCAAGTGGCTGTGTCGTTTTACAGCGAAACACCACTAGCAACGGATGCCCTACAAAGCTGGTACAGAGTAAAGAATGCCATCTGCCACCCCCGGGGCAAGCTGTTCATGGCTTCCCCCTGCCCTGCTTTTCCAAAAATAGAGCTAACCTGTAATCCACAGATTACAGACATCAACTAATTGAAACCAAACCAAACTACAATCGTTACAAGCGCACTAACAAAATCTGGTTTTCCATATATCCAAAATACCACCTTTCATGCTTGCTTTACCAATAACAGAACACACGGAGATGGATTTTATAACTCATCACCTTCACACATTCGGTTTCCTGCTGGGGAATAGGAAGGGAAGAAAGAATCCTGTGTTTTTACTTCCTTGATCATTTCATTAATACAGTTTACATCAACTGCTTTTTTTTTTCCTCCCCCTCCAATGCAAGCGATATTTAAAAACACCAGGCTTGCTGTTGTCACAAGTGTATTTGCAAGCTTAGATCTATGGGCCAGGATGCTCAAGCCACATCCAAGCGCCCAGAACCGTCACTTGCTGTCGTGGTGTAACCCCCCCGGCCAGCTGAGCACCACACAGCTGCTCCCAGCTCCCTCCAGTCCCCTGCAACTGGAGTCTGCCTTAATTCCCCATCAGACACTATCACTGTACCTCCAGCAAATGAAAGGCAAAGAACTGGCCCAATGCGGCTACACCCTTTATTCTTTTGACTGAAAATGGAGAGTTTCCTTTCCATGTCCGTTCTATTGGCCAAATCCAAACGATCTGGACTGGCGGGCTGCAGGACACATCCGGGTGACAGCCAGCAGCGCGCCTATCACAGCTCTTGGTACCTTCTCTGGAAAGGCTCTAGTGAATTTGCATGGATTAAATATTTGCAAGTGCCTTTTAATACTGCTCCACAGCAGCAATCTGCACAGTTACAACTGAACGAGGATCATAACCTCCCATTTTTTCCGTAAATGCTCATGAAAGAAGGCTACTTCAAGAAGGGTGCACCCAATACACAAAAGTAAGATACCTTTTTTTCCCCTGGTTCACCAATTCAGGATAAAGCTGCATTTGCTCACATCAGATTCATAAGTTTTCAGGAAGCTACTATTTTGTGCAACTTGAAACTAGTCCACTGTGTAGAACACTACAGCATGAAAGTCAGGGACCTAAGGAGATTGAATGCTCATGCATAATGCATCTGAAACCACATTAGAGAAGGAAAAAGACTATTTTGATTTTTAAGAAGTCAGCTGAGCTCAGTGATCCTGTGTATTTGAAATTTCTTCACTCTTACATGAATCTCAGACTACAATATTCTTGTCCCTGTTGACTGCTACTTCCAGCGATGGAAATAGCCAAAGAGAGACAAATTGCTTTTGCTGATTCAATTCAGGCTGTGGCTTGAATCTCTCAGGCATTTCCTGAATGAACTGATCATCCAGGTAGGAAATGATTCTATTTTCTTTCCTCCTTATAGCAGCTGCCATCATTCTGATAACACACGAGGGGAATCCACCGGAACTCCTGTAGAGAAGCCTACAATGAACCTGTCAATTGCCACAGAAGTTGCAGATAACGATAGCAACGGTCTCCAGGGACTCAATAAGAAACGTCTTAAATTTCTAGAGACAAGGAAATTCCCCAGTATCGAGCTTAAGGGGTTTTTTCTCATTGTTGTGGATATAAAATGCACTTTAGAGGGTAAATAATCTATTCATTTTGAATGAAAACTAATTAGATTCCCAGGGTCATCTAAAAATTAGAAGCAGTGGCATCTCAACCTATGTACAAGAGCACTTTGTGTTCTTTAGAGATCACAACCTAGAGGATATAGGATACACCTAAAAATTCTATTCCATGACCTCCAAGGATGCATAAAATCCATCTTCTGGATTATAACCACATCTGGTTATTCTTATAAACTAGCTTAAGTTCTCACAGACTCAATTTTTGGGTTAGGTACGAAACCACAAGAAATTGAAGCCTAAACAAAAAAAGTTGCTCTTTTCAGAGCTTCTTTCATTGCTTCTCCTCTTATTTAGAATCATAGAATCACTCTGGTTGGAAAAGACCTTCAAGATCACTGAGTCCAGCCACTAACCTAACTCTACTGCATCCACCACGGATCCCTGTCCCCCGGCCCCACATCTTCATGTCCTTTAAACACCACCAGGGATAGCGATTCAGCCCTGGACAGCCTGCTCCAGTGCCTGACAACCCTTACACCACGTGTCTGAGGGCATTGTCCAAATGTTTCTTGAACGTCGTCAGGTTTGGTGCCATTACTGCTTCCCTGGGGAGCCTGTTCCAGTGCTCCACCACCCTCTGGGTGAAGAAGCCTCCTTTAATGTCCAGCCTAAACATCCCCTGGCACATCTTCCTACCGTTCCCACAGGTCCTGTCATTGGTCACCAGAGAGAAGAGACCAGCGCCTGCTCCTCCCCGCTCCCTGGTGAGGCAGCAGTAAGCTGCAGTGAGGTATCCCCTCAGTCTCCTCTTCTCCAGGCTAAACAGACCAAGTGACTTTAGCTGCTCCTCAGACGGCATCCTCTCTAAACCCTTCACCAACGTCACAGCCCTCCTCTGGGCACATTCCCGTAGCTTTATACCTGTTTTGTACCGTGGCACCCAGAACTGCCCACAGGACTCAAGCTGGGTCACAGCAGTGCTGAGCAAAGCGGGACAATCACTCCCCTCGACTGGCTAGCAATGCCATGCTGTGCTTGGTGCACACCAGGACTCGGCTGGCCCTCCTGGCTGCCAGGGCACACTGTTGGCTCATGTTCAACTCGCCATCAACCAGAAGCCCCAGATCCCTTTCTGCAGGGCTGTACTCCAGCCTCTCGCTCTCCAGAGGGGATGTATATCCAGGGTTACCATGTTCCAGGTGCAAAATCCAGCACTTGTTCAACTTCATGCGATTGGTGATTGCCCAGCTCTCCACTTGTCCAGATCCCTCTGCAGGGCCTCTCTGCCCTCAAGACTGTCAAATGCTCCCCCCAGTTTGGTGTCATCCACAAACATAGCTACTAAGCCTTCACGTCCTGCAT
>JAVSBS010016835.1:115889-145024 GCA_033124195.1 Coracias cyanogaster
TTTAAGTTTCAAAAAAAGACTAAAAACATGACAGCAACTGTCTCACGTTCCCTCCCGGTCTTCCATTTGCCATTGAAAATGCAAGTTGCAGATATTCAGAGTGACAAAGTATTTTAAGAGTCCACGCAGGATATCCCCCAGAATATTCCCCACCACCAGGATCCATCCCATCATCCCGAAGTGCTGAGCCAGAGCTACCAGCCTCACCACAACCCGCATCCACAGGCCACAAATGGAAAGCAACTCAGTGACAAGGCAGCATCGGAAGGGAAAGAGAAAAAAGAGATACAGGAGGAGCTTTATTCCGTGACACTTGGACAGCATCCACACAGCCTGAGTCAGACTTTAGAGATACTCGCCCCAACTTTTGTAATCCAGATCCCAGAAGCAAGTTTGCTGAAAGTCTTTTTAAAAGCTCTTATGAGTCTCCCCAGTGAACTACACACCTCTTATCAGTTGTCTTCCTTATCGCCTCCGCTGGCATGTGGAGTTTATAACACAAATAAAGCACTGGAACACTCCAGCCAGTAATGGTCATTAGGAGTTACATATTTACAGCCCATAGCTCTTGCAAGCCCTCTGCAGTGCACGCAATTAAAAGCGTGTTTGTTCGCTTTGAGCCACTCTCTACTAATCAGCCCCAAATGGTTCAAGAAGCTGGTGTGTAGAGTGAGAAACAAACAGGCACTGACTTCATCAGCGAGAAGTAATCATCACTTGAATAAAGGCAGGCAATTCGAGGTGTTTCTCATGACAGGCAGTGACCTTTTTTCCCCCTGCTATTTACCCAACTTGACCTGAGCAAAGAAAAACAAGCGCTGTCCTATTTCTGAGCCGTGCCTTACACCAACTCTGCTCACAGCTGTCAGTTTTTAAATCACAGCCTGCATAACGCCGCGTATCAGCGCTCTCCCACTGCACATTCCACCTTCACACCGAGACGCCCTGACTCGGGATATGCCGGCATCATCCTGAAATCCAGGTCGAGGGTCTGTTTGACAGACGAGCTATGCAAGATGACAGCTTAGATAAGATCATAAGTCCCCTTCTTCAACACAATGCTGATGCTTCAAAACTTAAAGGAACGGGGGAAAATAAGAAAACAAAGATTTCACAAAGCAAAAAAATAACTTCTGTATTTATCAACAGAAGATGACAGGCTATTTAATACATCTTCAGTTACATTTTCAGTGAAAGAACATATTTCATTTCATTTTACTCAAGAATGTTTCAAGTATCTTTAAATCTTTCCTCAGAAGGCAGCCAGGTTTATCCAGCAATTGTGAGATTTTTGAAGATTGGATTGGAAAGGATTTAAGAGATGAAAGTGCCATTTCACTTTGTGTGTGACATTCTAATTGGCACAGGACAGGTACAACAACCATCTACCTGCAGGAGGTCAGAAATTCAAGAAGTACTAAGAACAAAATTTTACAAGACAGTCAGCTTTGATCACAGAGTAGATTGAAAGACCAGGAATAATATTTGGGCTGAAGAGATCAGCTTTTACCTCCTCTGAAAATGGTCAGGCAATTTATGTGCCATATTCACAGTAGTGATCTGCGAGGATCTTTCTGAGAACACCTGCTTTTAGACGGCTTTACATATAGGCTTCCATAAAAGTAATGTAATTCCAGGCAAGTCGCAATTTCTTCGCTCATTAATTCAAGCAACAAAAGTCAGTGCAGCCACAGAAAGTTTCTGTGCTCCCAGTAAGACTTCCCAGTTAGAACAGATAAATGAACCAGAGTTTCTATTCTCTCCACTACTGTCTGGTGAGGAATCTGAAAAGCAGCAGGGACACCAGAGCTGTCTGCACACTCATTTCGCTCTGAGGCTGTTTGCTTGGGCACCACCTGAAGAGTTCAGCCCTCATTTCCCACGCTGCAATTCAAGGAACATCTCCCCAAGTCCCACACCCTTCAAGCCACCAAGAAGCTTAAGGGCTGAGCAGCCACTTCAAACAACCAGAGAGCAACCAAGAGGCAGAACTACGACTACAGTACAGAAATTCAGATCCCAGCCCATCGTATTGATCCACCTTATTAAACCACGATATTCAGAACTCCTCTAGCCATTTTAAAAGGTGTTTTAATGGCCTCTATGGTCTTCACATATGGGAATAAAAAAATGATTCACAGACAGTAAATACAGAGCCACGTATTTTCTGCTTTTTCTCTAAAGTTATTCAAGCTAATGTAAATGATTACTGCTGTACAGGTCTGAGTAACTTAAAGTAGTTGTCCCATAACACTATTTTTTATTTAAAAAAGGACTTTTTAAAGTGTCCATGTAATGCAACATAGCTCCCTCCCTTTAGAAGGCTGTTAGGGGAGGAAAAGGCTCAAGGGACCTGTAAAGAGCTGCTGTTGTAACAAGAAATATCATCTAGGGAATTTAATGTCAAGAAAACATCTGCATTATGAGGTTGCTTAACATTTAAAACAGAAAAAAGTTAAACAAGAAATTGTTATGATATACAGCTGATTATTTTGCATGGATTCTACTTCTATTGAGCACAATTGCTTTGCTTTCTTCCCAGCAACCACAGCAAGCCAGGACTGGATTTGAAGGATAGCTATTTAACCAAAAAAACCGCACAAATAAGACACAAAAAGTGAGATCAGGACAGAGAGCCTAAAACAAAGGCAGTGGCAACCTCCCCACCATCACCGACTAGCCACAGGACCATCCATACACCAACAAATAAATTGCACTTTTTCTGATAAATCATTAAGGATTTTTAAAAATTCATTCGCTGACAGAGGCTTCAGAGAAAGATGACAGACTTTCAGATGCAAAAAGGGTAAACCTTGAAAGTACGCATATGGGTTTCCTGACAGGCAAGTCTGTAGCAAAATATACAAATCTGCAGTATGTTTACTAAAATAGGTAAACTATAAACATTCGCAAATGCTGTAAATTCAGAGCAGGGAAACACCAACAAAGAAATCAAAGCATGAAGAGAAATTCCTGGTACCCAGGAGCAACCAAGCCAATGGTAACACTGAAGAATCCTTCCATGAGGCAGGGTAATATGTCCACTTTACAACCTCTCTCTTGTTACGGAATGCACGATGCCAAAGTTCCCAGTACATCACAGACCTCTGCTCTCCTGTGAAGTCACTTGTTTTAGTTTTGCGTAATACTGAAAGCATTCATTTGTGTGCGTTTATCAGAGTGAGACCATTGCTGCTTTCCAGGCTACTGCAAGTGTAACTACATTGAGAACTCTACTCACAACCAGCTTCAATTTCCATTCTAAATTTGATTGAGGTACCTCCATCTCCGCAACATGTCTACAAGTATCTCCCGCCCCCCGTCCCTGTATGTGCACAGAGCTCTGCTTTTCACCAGTGGATGTTTCATTTTGAAATGACTGAATGCTCAGCTGCCCTCGCTGCAATCTTTTCATCTTCTAGGATGCCTCCACAAGAGCTTTGTTTCAATCAGCCACACGAAAACTACATCCGATTATTTTTGGAAAACCCCTTCGAGCAGCAAAGGCAAAAACTCTGGTCTTCAGTTACATTAACTGTTTTATTTAACTCCACACAACTGCCTGTGTATTTGAACTACTCAAAATGGAAGAATAACGGCAGGGTGGGCTACTATGATGAGCTGACTGACCAGACATTTCCACTGTAGCTATAATTAAAGCAATTTCTCTCTAAAGAAAGCAGCATTCTGAGAGTTGCAGAAGCCGTCTACAAGACTAACTAATGCTACGCCACTTAAATGCTCCATAAAATTCCACAACAGTGGAAACAAAGAAATTCTGTTCTCTTTCAGTCCTACAACAAAGGGGGGGGAATGGTACAACGTAACCGAACGAGCGATAGATGTAACAGGACATTTCTTCTTGTCCACTGTTTGAAGCTACTTTTTACATAAGTATCAAGATGATATTTCTGTCTAGATAAATTCTCTTCCATTTCCGACACTGGTCTCACTTTCTCCGAGGAGCAGCTTATTCTTGTTAATGACAGAGCAGGCGTCAGAATTTTTTTCCTCCAAAGCCTCTCTTCCCAGTACAGCAGCGCTGTGGAAACCAGGAGATTAAGTGTGCGCAGTCATGTGTGAAATGCAGCCTTGATCTCTGTCGCCTATTATAGGCTGTCTACAGCAAACGGTCAGCATATTCCTCGTCATTTCGGAATACTTAACGACTGAGATGTGTTAAATTACATCTCGCTTCCTTTATTGCGTTTGCACAAAACAGTAACAAATACTTAGTACTGCAAGTAGTAAAACCTTACGGGTGGAAGCAAGACCTTTGATCTTTACTCTGCAACTAGAGGTGTGGGTTGTGCCACAAGGCAGCAGGAGGGTTGTTCAAAACGCAAACACACAAGTCTGTGTGAGAAAGAATAAGCACAAGCGCAGAAAGTTGTCAGACAGAGGTGTACTGCTTAAATACCTTTGTCTGCAGTGAACTTACACAACAGCTAATGATCCTTCTTTGTTCACGCTAAAGACTCCAAAAACGCATGTTAAAAAGCTATTTGCAAAGAGGATCTACGTTTCAAGAGATCATAGGATCTCTTGTATGACCCGAAGTGATAAAACACAAAACGGTCAATATTGGTGTTTGACTTCCCACACATTTTCATGACAAAGACAGCCCTAGGTGTCCTTCAGACACCCATGAATACATCCAACTCGTCCAAGGTCACACTGAGACCCTGGAAGGCCTGCAATTACCTGTCTCCAGCAAAAACCAAAGGGTACACCCAGCTCCTCCCCTCAACTTCACCTCTACCACTCTAGGAAAAAAAAACCAAAACACTACACCACAAAAACCAGAAACCAGTGACAATCATCAAAGCACTGTACACAAAATGCATCTGGAGGAGAGAACAGGTGGAATTCACTACTGACACACAGATCGGCCTTTATTTTTGAAATTTGGACAGACCACAACACACTTATTTCTATTTATATTCACAGAATATCAAAGTTTACACAAGCAGGATATTCTAAACCTTGGCTGACTTTGGAACCCTCTTTTCCACACTGTTTCAAAGGTGTGAGGTTAGTTCACTAAATGGAGTCTGCTCCCGAGCAGGAACGCCTTCTGGAACTACTGACTCCACTAAAACTGATTATGACTCAATAATTGAGCATTTTAAAAACTTGAGATTTTTTATGACTTATTTTTCTGCCCAGAAGAAACCTTTACTGCTACGAAGCAGCGTCTGCGTTTACTTGAACACCACCTTGCTAGCATAAGGACCCTAAAGCTCCTTTCCCCCTAGCAAACCACATCAAGGGAACAAGAGCAGTCCAGCTCAGCTCCTCCAGCGACCACCATCTGCAACACTGGGAAGTTCTCGGGAAGTTCACACAGGCCAACAGAGGCTGTATCCAGACCATGTCAACAGCCCAGGGAACTCACCGACACACCGCTCCTTCCCACACTGCACCCGAATACCGGGGTGTTCTCATTTGCCCAAACACACCCAATACGACTTCTCACCATAGAAGCTTCTCTAAGTTTGTTTTCCTGGTTCACTTTTCTGGAAGTCTGTGAGCTTTCTGAAATAATAAATTTTAAGATGTACATGATACCAAAGATAACAGAAAAATTCACCTTCTTTTTAGCCATGTTACTGCTCCTGGGCAGCAACCAACTCAGTTCCTCGCTGCATTTTGAAAAAAAGGACAGGGCCAGCTCACGGGTCTCTCCCATGAGGTGTTTCACGGCTATACATCACGTTTCAAACAGCAGTCTCTGCCACAAGACCCATCGCATCAGCACTCCGCTGGCCACTGCTAATGACCCCATTTGAGAGGCACTTCATAACTGGCCGGGCCTTTCGTGAGAAGAGGAAAAAACCATTAAGAAATGCTCCAAGTGATTAGTCTGCTTCTAATCTCAACCAAGAGGAAGTATTTTAACACTGCATGAAATAACTTCTGACTTTGGTCACGCTTCAGACATTAATATAATTTCTACCCCCAGCACTCTCAGTATCTACTCTTAACTATCAACGACAGCAATGGAATCTCACGCAGCAGAATGAGGCAACGCTGTTGTACTGATGTGTTTAAATACCACCACATCTCATCATCTGCCACCAAGAGCGGTCAGGAGATGGTAGAGGGACTGTGGCAAACGCCTGATTTTGTGGCTTGCTCTCCTGAAATCCAGAGCTGCTCATCCTTTGTGTACTGAACGAGATGTCTTCACAAAAATAACAGATCTGAAACATTTAAAGAGAAGAATGAGCACATAAAGAAAATCCCCTTAGTTTTTCCTAATTACACACTATACCCTACGACATGTAAATTAAGACCACACAAGCCATGTATCATACTGAAAATGCCTTCAAAACAGAGGATATTTTTCCTAAATGAAGCTGTATGAAACTCCCAACTGTATTTTCAAGGTAAAGTTTTAGAATCAGATGGCACTAACAGCTCTGAAACAGTATTAAAAGATGACTAAAAACTACTTGCGGTCTATAGCAGACAAGATACTAAGCTGAGCAGAGCACCAGAAACTGTTCGTAGCAGTGTTTAATCAACCTCTGATCAAAGCATTTCTTTTTAAGACCTTTATTCCCACAACAACATAAACCAGCATTACTGTATTTAGCTCGTTCTGTCAAAAAACCAAACAAACCGAGGTGATCCTCAGCAGCAAAACAAATTACACTATTATAAATACGATGCAATAAAGTTTTAGTCCTAAAAGCATACCTTTGAAGCTTCTTGTCTATTAAGTTTCCATCATTTACTGCTCCTGAGCATGCAACAACTAAGCAAGTCGGAGTTTAGAAGGATGCCCAGTCACAAAGGTTTTCCCTCAAACACTGACCTGACCAGGAGCCAACTTCAGAGCTACTTTCAAAATACTACAGAAGAAAATTCACTATGTGCCAGTTACCCAAGCAACTGGGACCTCATTAAATCCATCCAGCACTTCAGGGATTAGCCTGTTTTCTCCCGTAGCCTCTCCCATGAGATAACACATACAGCTATGGTGAGATTTATGACTTGCTGACTAGCTCTTAACATCGGCTGAATTATGATCTGGCCTGTGAATCAGACCGAACTTTGGTATAAGTGACATTTCAAAACAATTATGTAACTATTTTTTATTCAGAATATAAAATAAATCTTTATGCAGAGCATTTTAGTATCAAATAGCATTGATTGGGCCAAGAAAAAAACCAAGATAAACTCCTATAGAAGGACATTTATCAAGCTCTCAGCCCAAGAGCAAAGTTAAAACCTTTTCATGATTTTCTGCTAGTGCTGTGCCTGTTGTTTATTTGTGCATTGCTTCCTAGACAAATATAACTTCACTGACACTACTCAGAGCTTAAAATCCCACAAAGGAATAGCTTTTTTGGACAGACAAAAAAAACCAAACCAAAACCCAAAAATCCAACCACCACCTCCCAAAGGAAGCCAAAACCACAGCAAGAGTTCTAAGAAAAAACATATCCCTGTTTAATTCTAGACAAAACAAACAAACGAAAAAAACCTCAACATACAACCACTGTTTTCCTCATATATTCTACTTCAAAACAAAAATAAATGGAAGAAGTCCCATGCACAATTTCAGCTGTAAGAGGCAGGAAGTGTCTCAAGCGTGTCCTAAAGATAACCATGGGGAGGTTTCTATTATTCATCATCCATCCACATACTTATCTATAGGACTAAATCACTTGTTTATCTGCTTATGGAGAATATTTAATGTACTTTAGAACTTCCTTGGAAGCAAACTCAAAGCAAACAGGCTACTGATGCATTTCAAATGTTCAAACCACATTAAAAAGTCAGGTCTGAAGGAAATGACTGCAGTGTTTATGAAGCACATTTGACCTGGTTGGAGGTTTCTGGAACTCCCAGATATGCAGAACAGCAATGGAAATAACTAGCAGCAGAATCTCGTGCTTTTCAGGGAGTGTTTCAGCTGCATCAGCTTTCTTTAGGCGCCTTAATAAAGATGTAGAGCACAGAAAAGGCAGCCTTCTGTGTGGTGTACTCTTTAGCTTGCAGCAATAAAGCTGAGGTATTTTTCTGAAGTAGCCTCGTAAGGACTAGATACTTCAACTATAAAAAAATCCTGTGATAGAAACCTAACATACCCGTTTAGCTCGAAGTCACAGCATTGTACTGGTGTCGGAGAGCCTGTTCACACCATGTGAATAAAGCTCCCCCAGATGTGCCTGTGCAGGGACGCTGGCAGACCCACATTATGCGAAGCTTCCACTCGTGCCACCCCAGAGGGCTTGGCACTGAAACCCGCCGAGATGCCGGAGCCAGCCCCGCAGCACCAGGAGGCAGGCGGCAGCCAGGAACCCCCAGCCGAGCCTGAGGAGCCAAAGAGCCAAGCTCAGCAGCCTCTCGGAGCCCTCGTGAGACCCACACCAACTCCACACCACACACCATAGCAGGGGTTTCAGAGCAGAGAATGGCCTCTCAATTATTAGCCTGACATACAACGCTTACAATTTATCTCCACCAACAATTCTCTCGATTTGAAATGAGCTGAGAGATGTGCACTGAGCAAAGATTTTGTTGTCAGAAATTTTGTAATGCTAAACCACTGCTGAACTCTCCCACGATGTAACAGAATGAGATAGTTATATTTACCTTTGACATCTCCGATACCACAACAGGTCCTCAGAAGAGAAGCATGCAGCCAAAAGCATGGATTCAATGTAATTTTACACCAAAATGTACCTTTATACAGCAGCATTTGTTAAAAAAGTCAAACTCTAAAGTTCAGCTTGTACATCTTTAGCTTCATTCCAATTTCTATTACTGGCTCCATGCTTTAAAAACCCACAAGAATTACTCTTATCAACTACATGGAGTCTGCACATCTTTCTCGGGCAAGCTCTGGACAATTACTCCCTCAAACCCAGTCTCTGACTCTCAAGTACCAGCAGACAAAAGCGACATGGGACAGGAGGTCACCGCCTGCATCTGTCCACCCTCATTCTCACCCTGCTGGGAGAACTCCCAAAGCAGTACCTGTAATCAGGCCATGCTGCTAAATTCCAGGAAATCAACAACTGCCTCCCAAGCAGCTGAACCACCCTTCCAGTAGGGAGGGGACTGCTAAAGGAATCCCAGGCGAAAAACAATCCCAAGGGAAACTAGTCCTAGGATTTAGAGATCACAGCTACACTTATTTTTCACATCAACAACGCTGTAGTCACAATGGTGTCACTCAAAGCCACCAGTCTCATTCGCGCACAAAGTCAAGTTAGGCTAAAAGTTATTCTCAGTGTTTAATTGTAAAAATTCACATTCATACTCCCCACATACTGGAGCACTTGATCTTGTGCAATTGGAGTTAAAACTAAAGTCATGACTGCTTCTTTCCAAACACCATCTTATCTTATGCCAGGACAGCACAGAAACACGCTACCAGGGGCTGAAGCTACAACAGCCCTGCTACACACATTCACCAAAGAATTCTTTCAATTTAGACCAGTACATACTTCAAATTCCCTCAGCAACAGTGGCATGTACTATTGTAAAAAGAGCAGACCCAAGGTGAAATATTCTCAAGAACCCAAAAACCCCACAGAAAACCTATACAAACAGATGGCATCATTTGGGTTTTTTAAATGCTACTTAGCATTTACAGCTGCAAGTGGCAAATATCTGACACGCTTTGAGTATGCAAATTATGAGATCCACACAAAAGAGGACAATGCAATTTCTTTTAAAGACAGGCAGTCAATGTTGAAACAGACTGCAACCAATTTTCATACGCTATTCATAATTACTTTGTTGCTCTGTGAAAGAGTAATCAGTTTTCAAACTGTCTGACAACCCTGGGCTACTCTCAACTCCTTTACACCAGCCTAAGCACAGGCACAGGCTAGCTCTCCAACTTGAAGCCAATTACAATGGTCTAATATTAAGCACACAGGTTAGATGTGTTCTTCCTCACACAAGCCAGCACACACAATTACCTCAGAGCATTCACTTCATAAGCAGGAAGTGCTATATAGAAAAAAGAAAAATCCATTCCCGGCTCTGATCTCCAAGGAATAGCTTTACTATCAGGGAAGGGAAATCTGATTTTTGGCTGCTTTGTTAGATTTCAATAGGAAATGGAGCAAATACAGTATGTTTTGACTGCTTGGAAGAGCAACAGATCCCTGCAGAATTTACTGTGTCAAACTTTAAAAATGTAAGTCTCCAACCTTAAGCGCCTGAATTGTATTGACTCTTACATTAGGGCTCAGTCATTATGTCTTGCAGTTTAACTACCTGCTGAGGCCACTTTTAGTCATCAGTCACTGACTAAATCCACGAAATTTCACAACGTGAAAAAATAGCAATAACTGCCTACCCAGGTCCAACTCGTGCTTGGGTTAAAAATACCTACTAAGCAATATAAGGGGCAGAGGGGGTGGTGCTGGCAAGGACAGGAGGGCTGTGAACTTCCCACAGGCAAGAGCAAGTAACAGATCTGTCCTGGTTTAGGTAAGCACGTTGATTTTGTACACTGATGAGACTAACGGGGTGAAGCCTCCCCAGAGCAGAACCTAAAGCTACATCATTAAGTTCTAGAACTTTCCACTGCCATCATTTTGCTAGCTAGATGAACAAGACTAGAGGTTACAACGCTATGGATTAAAATACCCAATGTAATGGCAAAAACTCTGCACTTTCTCCAGTTCCTGACAGCAACCACCAAAACAGAGGCCCTGATCTTCCAAAACAAGATTAACACACAAAACCTGACAATATCGTCCAAACCACTAAATGTTTTTTATTTCAAGCATCTAAAGAGAATAAAAGCTTATCAGACTCCAGATGCTGCTGAAGCACTTACTGCCTGTTCACAAAAATTCAGCTTTATTTCAAAGCCAAGTCATTTTGATCTCTACAAACAAGCAAATTCACAAAGAAAACACTGCCGAAACCAAAGTGGGTTTTATTGCTATTTTCGAGAAAATTCAAATCAGCACTTAAGACAAAATTTATTACGCGTACAGAATTGGTGTCGCAGAAGCAGTGATGTATCTATACCACCATTGCTTGGTTTTAGTAAGAGGTTTCAGTAAACACTGTTTCACACAGCTTTTCACAGTCAGTTCATTTAAAATAAAATTAAGAGACGGAAAAATCTGCAAGTACCTAACTTTCAGGAACCAATACTAGCGCATGCCAGATTTGTTATTTCACCCCGCATTGTCATCTCATATGAAAATGAAAGCGATATCCATTTTCAGAGAAGCCTCATCAAACCAAGTTTGCTTCCAAAATTTGCTGTTACTTTTTAAGAGCAGTGCACAGCTACCTCATTAATGCAAAATTTACAGCCACCATTTCCTCTGTGCTTTTGCCAACATTACAAAAAGTCTGAATTCTAAATGTACCATTATATTAAAAACCTTGTGTAGTTCTAAGAAAATCTATGTATCACAATCAGATACTGTTTATTCCAGTAGTAGAATGTTTATCCAATCATCAAGACCTTTTCTTGGCAGAACTTGACAAAAACATTTCCTAAAGAAGGCCAGCTTGTTTTAATCATTTACATTTTTCAACACTATTTGTTCTTACTTTGTATCCAAAGGTCAGAACTCAAACCACCACCCCAGGCAAACTCTGGAATAAATATTATTTTTGTCCACTCTTCTGGAAAGAATTTCAGTTCTATTAAGAAAGTTGAAGTAAAAAAAAACCCACAGATTTCCCTGTGATGCCTTTAAAGATCCTTCACAATTTTTTTTTCCATCAACAGAAAGCTTATGGGAAGTCTTCCATAGGTCCTGTCCTTTATTACTTAATTGAAAGTGTTACATCATTATATTCTCTTCCTAAAAAAAGCAAAGGGCATTTGTTCTGTGAGAAACACACACACCAACATGAGAAACAGCAGAACAAAGAGCAAGGCTACACAAGGCCCAGCTGAAATGACAGTCTGAACTATGCCAACTGTCATTCCAGTTCCCCTGACACAGCCCTTCTCCCTAAAATGCCCCTTCTGAAGTGCAATGGTCTGCACACAGAGATTAAAAACTTGGTTTAAAGATCCATGCAATTGGCTATCAATATTAGAGACTCACATCACAGTATCATGTAGCTTTCTACTCTAGGACTACAGTGATTAAGATACCATTCCTCCTATTTACCCTCAAACTGTAGCTACTCTGAGTTCTCTTCTACTGATCTGAGTCAGACACTTCAAATACACAAGGTTCAAAAGGAAAAAGAAAAATAAAGCCAGAAGTAAACATCTTGCTCAGAAACGAGTGAAGCTCTACTGCAGGCCTGGTGCTGCCCCAGTCCCAGCTGCAAGCCACCACTTCAGTACAGCCGCCAAAGCTTCTCCATAAAGATGAAGCGTTGAGCACTTGCATCAAACGCCCCAGCCCATAGGGAATTCCTGCTTCCTAACGCCTAGAAAACACTGCTAGTTCTGCCCAGTTCTCTGAATCTCTTCGCTATAGAGCCAAGCAAGCCAGGCCCTCAGCTATCACACTCCTAGGAAAGAGCTCTCAGACGCGCTCGCGACTCAGCTCCTGAACTGCTTTTGTTCTCATGCTGGTGCGCTCAGCTAAAGTAGAATTAGAATAACTGAACAAGTCTGGTTGGGAACAGCAGCAGCTCAAAACCAAGTCTGACTCGTGATTTAGATACCTCTGCTTTGGGGACTAGGGTAAGAAGAGCCGCGCAGGGGGACGAGGCCAACAGCCGAGGACAGTAACAACTGCAGACAACAGCTTTTCATCCATTCACCTGTCAGAGCCTAGGCTGATGCTGCAAAGAAATACCCTTCATTTGAAAATCACTTGGCCAAAACAGAGTCTCAGGATCTTCTCAACACATGGAATCTATTTCTACACTCTGCCTTCGTAACTGGTTGGTTTTGGCGGGGTTTTTTTACCTGTAACTAGATCTCAGGTGAAATATGTTATCCATATATATCAACAAGTTACAGAAATACTGGTTTTCAGTGTTTTAAACCAGTTTTGCTCCAAATTCAGTATACACAGTATCAGCACAATCTCTCTGTATCATTTCAAAGTTCCAGAACAAGGAAAGATGAACACAAGCACTGGCCTAATGTTCAGAGCAGCTCATTGAAGCACACAATGCATCTCTGCAAGAGACCATCTTCCTAAAAATCAGCAGTACCCCAATACCAAGATGAAGCAGAAAATTGAAGGGTGGCTTTTTCTGCCTAGAAACCTCAATCATATAAAATGCTACCAAGCAGTTAATTTCGGTCCTCATTAGGAGGTTTCTGGACCATGAGCTGGATATCAAGCTCTACTTGCACAGCTGATGCTGAAGTAACTCCACTGAGTTTGTGGAGATCTGAGTATTTTAAACAGACAAGTGACAAATCTCAGCAGTACTAAGATCATCCCAGGTGCCAAAAAGGAACGGCATTGTTTCTACATTTTAAAGGTGGTTTGTTGTTTTCCAGATTGAGAGTACAGTCACCCTTTAAGTGCTTTGCCTACACATGGGTCAATCACTACAGCAGGAACTCATTCTAGTGCTCTAGGAAAAAAAAAAAAAAAAAGAAAGAAAATAAAAAAGCCACTGACCCTGTAATATCAGGAAGTCAGGGCTTGGTACCAGCTACAATAGGTAGCATAACCCCCCTCAAGCCAAAAACCAAGAACGTTTAGGATTAGTTCAATAATAAATTGCTTATTTGCTTTCCCACACAGAAAAATCAAACAAACAAAGCTCTCTGGCAGATGAACTATTCACCACACACATCAGGAAACAAAAGCCCCGTCTTGTCACCTTTACATGAATAGAAGTAAACAAAAGAGGGAGTGAGACACACTCCAAGAGATTTGCTACAACCTGTAGTAAAACTGCAAAGCCGGTCGATGCATTCTGACAGAACAGCTGCATACATCATTATGTTAATTAAAATTAAAGTCTCATCTACTTAGAATACAAGCAATTCACTGAACCTTAGTGACAAAAGGAAGGAACCATTTCCTCAAAAGAGGCATCATGACACACCACTCCAACAAGTTCTCTGCTTACACTGAAGGCCACAGCATAAAGGAGATAGAAAAGTATTTCAGAGCCAGTGCTGGCTATTTCAAGTAAAACAAAGCTCTGATCAACTCTCAAACACACACAAAGGAAGTGGTAGGCTGGATTACGTCAGCCCTTGCCTCAATTCATAAATCCTAACCGCAAAACTAGACAAATTCTTAACTGCCTTCTCTGGAAACACGTTTCAAGTGAATACAGGCAGTTTATGTCTTAAAATACGCTACTGAACAGCACTCGCTGATGCATCACTTGGAGGCGGGCACGGGAGGGGGGATTGTGTAATCCTGGTCCATTCTATCGGACAGCCAGATCAAATAACATTTCCAGAACTGCTTGCCAAGCACCCAGCCTGCCAGAGGACAATAAGCACTCAAGTGCTCTGGACTCAAAACCACCTTTCACTGGTCCCAGAGATCTTTATAAAATAGTTTAAACGCTACTAAATTGCAGGGTTTGGGGGGAAAAAAAAAAAAACCAACACAACAACCACAAAATAAAAGCTTTTAAATGCTGCTCCTACAACATGCTCAACTTGCTGCTGAGCATCTGAAACGTCTGTCTGGTGATGGCCACCGGGCTCAAGGATTCCAAAAGGCGAGTGCCCGTAAGAACAAAAACGGCCACAACTGCAGAGTTGCTTGCACGTCTGGAACTAATTGCCTGCAGATTAACGGCTTGACATTGGAATAGCGCTCGTCTGCAGGGTTTTAAACCCTGTTTACTTTAAACCGAGTTCTCAGAAGGAACATATTGGTGGAGCATCTGAAACTACAATTCACCCGATTTCTAGTCTCCACTTTGCTCTACTTCATGCCTAACGTTAAGTTAGGGGAGGAAAAAGAACCCAAGGCGCTTGTCAACTGCCATTTTCCTCCAGAATCAATTAAAGCAGCCCCATATGGCTGTAGGGAGCCAGCCAGTCACACAATGCCCCACGCAGCGCCGGGCCACATGTACCCAGAGCAGCCTCAAACCGACTGCAACACAAAGCAGAGCTGGCTTCTTCCTCAGGAAACGAAGTGTCCGAGCAGGTCTCCTGTCACTATCTTAAAACACCACTAAACACGGCTTAAAAAAAAAAAAGTTACACCACACACCGTACCAATTAGTACTTCAAAGGCATTCCGTTTTACCAAGCGCAGTGAAAAAGTGCTTTCTTCCAGGAGAAGGAAAAGGCAATCCTTATCTCCTTATCTCCTTCGCTTTCAAAAACAACCCAGAATTAAACGCAGCGCTCCCTGTTTATATTTCGAAGGCAGAGCGTTTGTTAGGAACAGGAACCGCCGCGCTCCCAGCGGGCCCGTCACAAGTTCCGCCTCACCTGGCGAGCCGAGCCAACTTCTGCTGGAAAAACTGGAGTCATCAGAGGAGGCCAGGGCAGAAGGCAAGCTCCTCCTCCACCCAGGTGTTTCACGGGCCGAGGAGCCACCGGCCAACTCCAGGAGCCACCCTCACCGTCCTTCTTGGAAAGAACTTGCGGGCACAAGGCTCCCGAGTTGCCCCAGGGGCTGGTCCCGAGAGCGGCTCCACGGCCGCTCCCCCGCAGGGCCAGAGGCGGCCGCGGGCCCCTCTCCGCCTCCCCGGGGCCTTCACCCGCCCCACGGGCCGCGCTCCCCCGCCGGCCCGGGGCTCCGCCGCTCCGGGAGGTGCCGGGCGAGCACCTCGCCCGCAGCTCCCGCAGCCTGACCCCAGCACACCCCTATTCCTCCTCCGGAGCCCGCGGAGGCGGCGGGGGGCGGGCAGGGGAGGCGGGGATGGACCTCGCTGCCCGGCGGCGAGCCCCGCGGAGCGGGGCACCGGAGCAAGGGTTGGGTGCCGGGGGCTCCGCCGCCCCCCGCGCCTCCCTCCGCGCCCGAGTTCTCGTGGTAGAGGATGGGGACGCGGACGATGCGCTGCGCGGCGGCGTGGCTGAGGTTGGCCGCCTCCAGCTCGGCCGCCAGCTGCCTCTTCCACTTGTTGCGGCGGTTTTGGAACCAGATCTTCACCTGGGTCTCTGTCAGGTGGAGGGAAGCGGCCAGGCCGGCCCGCTCCGAGCTGCTCAGGTAGCGCTTCATGTCGAAGGTGGACTCCAGCTGGAAGACCTGGCTGCGGCTGAACACCGTGCGCGTCTTCTTCTTGCGGCAGGGTTTCTTCTCCGGGCTCTCCTCCCGCTTCTTCCAGTCCTCCGCGCCTCCGTCCTTCTTCCCTTCCTCCGAGTCGCTCTCCTCCAAGACGATCTCGTCGGGGCTCTTGGAGTCCAGCTCCTTCGGCTCCCCCTCCGCCTTCAGCAGCGGCTCCGGCGAGTCGCGGTCGGTGCCCGAGGCGGGGGACGCGTCCCTCAGCAGGGCTTTCTCCGCGGCTGGAGGGGAAGGACGAGGGAAGGGGTGGGGGGATAAGGGACACAAAGCAGACACCTTCCCCGCCCGGCCCCTCGCGTCCCGTCGGGGGAAGCGGGACAAGCCGGCCGAGCCCCGCCGACAGCCTCCCCCCCGCCGCCCCCGGGTCCCCGTCGGGGAAGAAGGAAGGAGGGGATTTACCGGTACCTTCCGTGCGGGGCAGGTGGGCTCCGGCCGGCGTCAGGGCGTAGGGGTACCACCAGGTCTGGGCTCGCTCCAGGCAGTGGGCGCTCAGGGCGAAGCGCGGCGCCGGGATCTCGAAGCGGGGGAAGGCGAGGTCGCCCACCTGCGAGAGGGCGAAGCCGGCGCCGTCCGCAGCCGCCTTGCCCGAGGGGGCGAACAGAGCCCGCGGCTGCTTCGGCGGCGCCTTGGGGGGCCCGCCGTTGAGCAGGTTCTTGATGTAGAAGGACTCCTTGGCGGGCGGCGGCGGGGCGCTGGGCGGCTCCTGCCCGGTCTCCGGCATCCTCCGGTGCCCGCCCGCTTCCTGCCCGCCGCTGGCCCCGCAGGTGGCGGCTCCCGGCGGCACGGGGGAGAGGCGCGGCGGCGGGGCCGGCCGGGGGCCCCTCGCATGAGGGGGCGGCAGGGCGGGGGGCCGAGGGGACCCGCGCAGCCCGAGGCACCGGGGGGCTGCTGCGGGCGAGCGGAGAGCCGGGGTCGTTCGCTACGCCGCCGCCTCCCGCCGCCGCCTCCCGCCGCCGCTGCTGCTGCTGCGTCAACCTGGCGCCGGATGCTAATGATGAAATCAAAATGTCATCCAAGTTAAACGCGGGGAGCACACGGCGATTGGGCACGCACAGCGGCAAATGGGATTAGGCGGGGAGGCGGCCGGGAGGAGAGAAGGCTCCGCGCAGCCCCTGCCCGCCGCCGCCGCGGCCCCGGAGCCTCCCCCCGCCACCCCGACCCCCCTCCCCGCCCTGCGACGTGCCGCTGTGGCTGGAGGCTACGAGCGCCCGCCCGTTATTGGCTTTATAGAGTCCAATTAGGCAGCAAATGAGGACGGGGCTATTAGCACAAAGGGAGCCCGGCTGGGCTGAAGCGCCGCGGGAGCGGCGGGAGGCGAATGGCACCGAGCGCGCCGCTCCCGCCACAAAACCTCCCCTCGCCCCGCCGCGACGCCTCCCCCGCCCCCCCACGCACCCCTCCCCGCCCCGCGCCGCCGGTAACAAAAGCCGCCGGCGCCGGTGGGCAGCGGGCCGGGCCGCGCTCCGCCGGGATGCCGGGATCCGGGATGCCGGGACTCCCGGACTCCCTCCGCCAAGCCCGCGCCGGGCTCTGCCTTGGAGCAGAAGCGACTTCGCGGAAGGCTGCGGTTCGGCGGGCAGCGGGGCGGCCGGAGGGCTCTCCCCGGGCGCCGCCGCCTTCCCCCGCCGTGCCCCGCCAAGCCCCGGGCTTCCTTCCCCGCCGGAGCTCTGCCTCCCGGTGCCGTTCCCCACCCCCGCGCCTCCGGAGCCGGGGCGGGCGGGACCCGTCGAGCCCGCGGCAGAGCTGCGGAGGGGTGAAGGGTTGGGGGGGAACCACCTCCCGGCCGCGGCGGGGGCTCCGTGGCCCGGCCCGGCCCTTCTCCGCCGCCCGCGGGAGCAGCGCTCGCCGCTCCGGTGCGGGGGGCGTCTGGGAGGGGGAGCGGAGGGGAAGGGAGGGGGGACTCTTTTCTCGCGCCGCCCGGTGGAAGGATCGCGCGGTGGCGGCGCACTCCCCGTATCCCTCCGCGGCGCATGCGCGGCGGGCGGACGGGCAGCCGAGGGGTGGTCGCCGCCGCCGCCGCCGCCTCCGAGGGGGCTCCGGGGCTCCGTTCCCGGTCCGGCTCCCGGCGTGACCGAGCCGTGGGGCCCTGCCCGGCCCCTCACGCCTCTCCCCGGCAAGCGAGCGGCCTCGGCGTCCGTCTGCTCCTTCCCGCAGCGCGGGCGGTTTGAGCTCGCCCCCCCTCAGTGGCGCTGTGGGCAGCAGGCAGGTTCAAGCTTGAAAGTTCCGTTGAAAACACGAAACAGTGAGCAGAGGTGGTTCTTTGCAAACACGTCGGGCTCTGGCTGCTTTGGTGCCGGTGCCGCCTCTCCCGGGCTGTGTTTGCTGGGACAGGGCCCCCCTGGCCTTGCCTTACTCTGAACAGGGACTCGCCCTTTACTCGTTTTATTTCCTTGCTCAGGCCTTTCCCCAGCGCAGAGGCCTGCGGGGGGGATTCACTGGCCTTTTCCTTCTGCTTTGCAGCTGGCGGGCTGGCTGGCAGTCCCACTGACACAGCAGAAGATGCCTGAAGTGCCAGGGAAGCCGAGACACTTGTATCACAGCTCCGTTTATTCCCGTTGTCCGCCCAGGAACTGGACAGCTACACTCGTGAGTGTTCGAATTTTCCATAACTTTTTGGTTTTTTCTCCGAGGTACCTATGGGGGTGTGATACTGTGTAGTAAAGGCCAGGAACAGAATAAATACTGTGCAGGAGAATCCTGGCAGCGCGCAGATGAGTGGCAGGAACTTGAGATACCGCTAGAGGCTGAAATGAACAGATAAAAGCAAGAAGTTGAGAGCCAAGGCAACAACGCATTTTCTTTAAACTCCTTCCAGTATCTGTAGTTATTAGCTGCTCTGACAGCACGCAAAGGAGGATTTCCTCTAGAGATAATAAGCACAGTGACATAAATCAAGCGTAGAGACAGCACAGACTTTTTTTTTTTCTATTTATTTCCTGACAAACGGAATTCGGTTCGCTAAAAATTCAACTGTGGTAAGGTTTTCTTTAACCCTTTCTCTGGTAACTCCAGGGCCATGCTTAGAAGGTTGAAATGACAGGCTGTTTTTGCTGCAGCAGCCAAACTCCTCTACGCAGAGGATGAACTGCTCCTTAAATCCAAGCTGGCTTTCTGCTGCTTCCTTCCGTTTTCCTTACTTTTCACCTTGAAATAGGATATGCCTTTTAGAACTAAGAAGGGGCAGTGAAGGGCAGGTCCCTCGGGAATTTTATCTGGCTTCCGCAATTTCATTTGAACTCTTCTGGGTCTCATTGTTCGAGGGTCTGCGTTTAAGAAGTCTGCAAAGAGCTGCTGTGGTTTCCCAGAATCAGTTGGCCCACTGGTAGTTTGTGGCAATGACCAAGTGGAGATCTTTGAGCTGATGAAATTCTAGCTGGAGGTCGAACCGAGGCTGTCCTGAGATGGTCGCGCTCCCACAGCTGGAGAATACTGGCGTATTCTCACAGTTTGCCCAAGGGATTTCCATCAGGGCGCCCTTCCCAGAACATTTCGCGTGTCAGCGCCGGGTGCCCGAGGCGGTGTGGAACATCCTCAGACCGGCTAACTGTGGAGTTGATGGTTTGGCAGGAACCTCTAGTGCTGACGTACTGCAACAGAGTTCCTTTTATTCGTCTTGTGCTGACTGTGCCCTCAGCTGGATACCTACAATTGCAGTCCTTTGTCCTCAGCAAGGGTGGGAAGGGACAGTTGAGGCGGCACCCAGCCGAGTTGAAAGTGGCGCAATAAAGTAGTCGGCTACTGGATCATAGAATAATAGAATCGTTTTGGTTGGAAAAGATCTTTAAGATCGTCAAGTCCAGCCGTTCACCCAGCACTGCGAGGTCACCACTAACCCCTGGCCCTCAGCACCACATCTCCACGGCTTGGAAACCTCTCCAGGGATGGGGACTCCACCACTGTCCTGGGCAACCTGGCACGGCCCTTCACAGCCCTTGCAGGGAAGACATTTTCTTCATGTTCAACATGAACCTCCCCTGGTGCAACTTGAGAATGTTTCCTCTTCTCCTATCGCTTGTTCCTTGGGAGAAGAGCCCGATCCCAGCTGGCTCCAACCTCCTTTCAGGGAGTTGTCAAGAGCGAGAACTTCTCCCCTGAGCCTCCTTTTCTCCAGGCTCAACACCCCCAGGTCCCTCAGCCGCTCCTCACCGGACTTGTGCTCCAGACCCTTCCCCAGCTTTGTCGCCCTTCTCCGGCCACGCTCCAGCCCCTCAATGTCCCTCTTAGAGCGAGGGGCCCAAACCTGACCCCAGGATTGGAGGTGTGGCCTCCCCAGTGCTGAGTACAGGGGGGCGATCGATACTCCTTCCAAAGGAAATCCTGGAGACTGTGGAGTCTGGAACAGGAAGCACCTCGGTGCAGCTCGTCTTAGCAGGGTGGTCAGTCAAAGGCGAGGTCTCCCAGGACCACTTCAGGCCTCTGCAGGAGGTGGCCTGCATCTGGGCACAACCAAATCCCAGCGCGTGGAACAGGGAAGGACCTGTATCTACAGCAGACGTTTCTATCTGCGCCGCTTAATCGCCCTGCAGAGGGAAGAACAGATGGTCCTGTGGTTTGGCTCAGTGTTCTGCTCTGCAGACCCGAGCGCTGCCTGCCGCGTGACTCGTGGCCAGTCGGTTCAACCCCCGGATGCAAAGGTCAAGGCTCGTTTTCACGTGCAAGCCCAGCGTGGGCCAGCAGCCTCGGTGAGTTGGGTCGGACGTGTATGCAGCTACTGCAGAGCAAGGAGAGCTTTACCCCCGTGTCGTCTGGGTTGTGAGGCTAAGTTAAAAGCATTTGGTAAAGCATATGAAAAAGTCCTATTGTTCTTCTCCAAAGCCATCTTAGATAGAAAATTCGGTGCGCAGCAGAGCTCTTATAGGAAGTTACGTGTGTCACGAAAGAGGAAGGGCATCAGCGAGAGAGGAGCGAAATGGGTTTGAGCACTGAATTTTGACCTTGGTGAATAGTGGACTATCCAAAATGACTCTTATTTTTGCAAACCTTATCCCATCTGTGCAATGAATCCATCAGTGGAATGCTGATTTTCCACGGAAGTAGCGTGGAAGTCAGTACATACAAATGATAAAACTGTTCTAAGTACATCTGCTATGCTTGTTCCCACAGACAATAATGAATTTCCCTTGGGAAAAAAAAAAAATCTAGTATTCCTAAAGTATGTGGCAAAGGAAAAAAAGAAACTGGATGCAGGCCCCTTGATTTCCTTCAGCCTAAAATGTAGATTTCCACTGCAGCTGGACAGACAAACCTTGGCTTCAGCTTCCACAACCAGAATTGAGCTGTTCGTGAGTGAAACTGAAGCTACATTGTTAGCTTCGAATTTTAGCTAACTTGAAGCTTAGAAAAACAATTGAACAAAAAAAAAAGCTTGCACAGCAAGTGTCTCAGGTACCTGAAATAAAGATAACAGAAGGAGCAGCCACGGCTGCCTGCAGCACGGGCAGTGACCAAATTGTGCAAGCGTGCGGCCGGTTCCGTCTCTTTTGAACCAGTCGTCAGGTTCAGCGCTCTCCCTTATCGGAAGCTGTCGCCTGTCGTGCAGGGCCAGGCAGTCTCTCAGGCAGGCAGCCGCTCGGTTTGGATGTGAGGCTGCAGAATGGCACGTTGAAAGAAGGCTGTTGACAACAGAAATCATGGTAAGCCGAATCACCAGAGTGCCGGGTCGAGCGCGACATCTCCACAGCCTCGCAGGACATCATCGTAGCTGTTAGCACGCTACGGCCCCTCGCAACTTCTTCCTAACAGCAGGCGTGTCAAGTATTTCCTAGGGAAGCAAGCCCTGCTGCGTGAGCCGAGGAAGGTTCCCTCGCTATCTGTGCCCACCGCAGAGCTGCCTGGAACACCTGCTTTGACCCACAGCAGCGACACGCCGGCCGATGCGCCGCAAATGAAGAACCTCATTCACAGCCGGTGATTAACTCGGAGCGGAGAACTGCAGGCACTAAATTAACCTTTTCACCTCATTTAGTTTTACTAAATAAACAGGCTGATAATGTCATTTTCTCAAGCAGAACAGAGATTTGCTGCAGTTTGCTTTATGATTTGGCAAACGAATCGATTCCTAATCTATTCCGTTCAACTTGGAAATAGTCAAACCTTCAGGCCGTGTCCCTCGCCCTAGGGATCGCACCTGGAAATCAATCGTCCTTACAGAAAACCGACACGACACGTGTTGCAACACACGAGAACACCAAGAGCAGACGGGAATCTCTCTCCTCCTCCACAGCTTTTCCAGTCTTACCCTTTTAGCACTGGGGGCGTGGATGATACAGTGGAACAGCTAGCTGGTAGTAAGATTTCATGCCCATTTCTCCTTAATTTCGCTCCGTTAACATCATCTGTGTGCCTGAATCCAAATGACTACAGGGAAAGAAAATCCTTCTAGTTAATTTAACTGTAAGCGCGAAGGTGTTAACTGCAATAAATAGTCATAAAATCAAAGAATAACTGAGGTTGGAAGGGACCTTGGCCTCCAGCTAAAGCAACTTCATCCTGCTCTTCAGGAAGGGAGAAAATGTGAGTAACAGGACCTTAAAAACTCATTCTCCGGCTCATTTTTTTTTTGCATTTTTCCCTTCCAGACTATAAAATTTCCTTTCTTTTCGCCATGTGACTGCTTAAAGGGAGTTCACGTTAATTACCTGACACCATGGTTATACTTCTCTGTAGACATCATCATCCATAATTAGGTATTTTATGTGCTCAAGAGTTCATATCAGCATTGGAGGAGTTTATAATCCTGCAAAATGTATAGTGTGTGTCTGTGGCACTTGCGTTTTTCAGACGGGTAATTTGCTGCCCGCTAATACGGTGACTTGCATTTTAGGATCACATTTGCCGACGCTCTTTTGGATAGAAGAAAGGTTGCAGATTTTACCAAAGTCACACAAACTCGCGTTTGCTAAAAAATCACCCTGCGGCTCCGCTGGATCCAGCCTCCTCGTTTCCTGTCCTCGCTGCAGAATCCCCGCTGCTGGGGCCTGGCTTTTCCTCTGCCGAAGGAGACAGGAGGAGAGCGGACGCGGCCAGGTGCTGGAGGATTTTCCACACGCTCTGTGAGTGCTGAGGGAACTGTGGGATACGTGATCCTAAAGACGAGGCTGGGCAGTTTGAACTCTTGAGTGAGACCCAGATATTTCCAGACAGGCAGAGCTACCTACTGACTGTACATCTGAGAAAGCGCCTCTGAATTCTGTCTTCTGGCAAGTATCAGGAGTATGTTAGTGAGATGTGCTTGGATACGGTGGCTTCAGATAGAGCGCTATGCTGGAAATGTTCCTGCAGCTGTTACTGGGAAAACATCTGTGGTGCTGCGCACGGAAACTTGTACGTCTCTGTTCGCACCAGCACGGAGCAATTAATCTTGTGAAACAAAGCAGAAATTACTGGGAAATACGAGAAGGACATTAGGCACCAATGGACGTGAGATGACTGAACGTCATGAACGTTTGGAAAGGAAGGGGAAGAAACGGACTATTCCAAGGTGTGAGCGTGTGACCCACCGTGTCCTCTCCCGAGAGCCACGTGTGAGCTACGGAACACCCAGATTTGCCATTTCACCTGTTTGCTCTCACGCTACTTGCATCGTGCTGGTTAAAAACCAGAAATCAAGATGGAGATATCTTCCTGTTGTTTCCTGGACGCTCTCTGCGAAGGGTCTTTTGGCCTCTTGATGTTTAATCCGAATTATAGAAAAGATTGGCACCATGTTCAATCTGAAAATGGATTGAAAATATCCATTCCTAGTCGTCGTAACCGAGTGCCTCCTAGCAAACCGCTTTACTCAGCAGCTGCCTGGTCCTACAGCCAAAAAGGTGACTGCTCTTGTTTTGTTTTAACTTTTCAGGACTAATTTAAATTGCCTTTATGCAGAATCCCTCTGATTTTGAAAATGCCTTCTGAAATAATGCACAGCTGCCTTTCTAAAATAATACTTTAGAAAGCCTTCAGTACAACATCGCCTAGAATTATCTTGTCAACTAGATCAAAGAACCTCCTTGAAATAAGTGACAAAAATACACGGTGAAGGAGACGCACCTTCCGGTAGCAAGTTAATCAGAGAGACCTTTAAGCAAACCGCTAGTTACGTGGTCACGCTTAGACAAGCACAAGGTTATTGAAACGCAGAGCTTCCTTTCGGACTATTGAACTTGCGCTGAAGGCAAACGATTGCCGTAGAAGCACCGAAGCACGCTGCTCTGGCGCTGGGTGTCGTTCTGTCGGCTTCTAAAAGATTACCCTGGCTGCACGACAGCGTCAGCGGGATCAGAGCTGGGGCTGCGTCTTCAGCTGCCGTTAGAAACGCTGCCTGCAACGTCTCCCTGCAGAAAATTGATATGTGCCTCTGATATGACTATCTAAAAAAGACCGGGAGCGCTATTTTAATAGACTTGAAGATGCAATATAGATTTCTGACAATAGCTGTACTGGAAACTGTTGAGACGGAGCCGCTCACAAAGGAGCCGCAAGGGGAACTCGTACAAAGGGCACCTAAACCACCCCCCCGGCGCAGAAATCATGAATAATCATTGCATCCACTGGGTAAGTCATGAAATGTGTCACAGATGAGGAGTCTCCCCTGGTTCCTTTCCTCCTCTCAGTGCACAGAGAGTGGAATTTGAACAAGGTGGGGCAGACCTGTGAGCAACAGAACTGCAAATATTCCTGACGTGGCACCGGTGAAGTCATCCCCGAGCGCCGTCCCCGTCTCGCGGTCCTTATGGGAGGGTTTGCACAGGCCTGGGGGTGTGGTTCCCCCTTCCTCTTCTCACGCCCGAGCCATTTTCAAGGCCTCCAAAACAAGATTCCGTGATGTTACAGAAGGAGGCTGTGTTGGACGCTGCACTTGCAAGCTTGGCAGCGAGCTCCTTCATGCCACTCTAGATCTTCTCTGCTCTGCGTGGAGAGAGCTCTTGCTGAAAACCCAGGCAGAGAATGGGGCTCGCCGACGGACGCTCTTCACTCCCCAGCCGCTTCCTCACGCTCTGTGGTTACCACACACTTGGACTTGCTCCGAGCTGTGAAATAATAGACAGGAGCCTATCCGTGGTGTGATTTCTGGAACAAAAGCCTTTTGCATCCGTGAAAATTCTCAAGACTTGGGATTTCCTTCGTGAATCAAGATTTTAGCTCTACAAGCAGTTCAATTTTTAGCTGTGTTTCACAAGCATCATGCCAGCTGTCGTACAAGGAATAAGAACGTTTTTTTGCCAAAGATCTGTTTTCTAATAGACTTTGATCTCTGTTCTAGTAACCTCCTCCTGGGAGTGCCGAGTTGGATTTCTCTGTTGTCAGAAGGGACTAGGGTCTGTAGAACCAACTCTGTGTACAACACGGGGGGCTCTTCGCGTCTTATCTGTCCCAAAAACGCTTGGGCTGTTCTGAAGTGCCTTCTGCAGGCTTGCTTGCGTTTCCCTTGGTGGCGAGCTTCCTCCCGCCGTGGAAATTCCTCTCACCTCCCCCTTGACACTGTTAGATGCTATTTCTGCGCTGCTTTGCCGTACGTTGCAGCAGCGAGACAAGAAAACCACCATCTCTAACAGCTATAGTCTGTCCTAAACTTCTTAAGTTTGCATTGATTTGTGTGTGGGGCTTGTGGGCTCAAAATATTCTTGGCTACGTAGAGCTCCCTTGCCTCGAGCAGACAAGCTGGCTGGCTTTTCTCTGCGCCCTCTGTTCCCCATTTCAAGAGCTATTTTGAACTCGGGGTGTGGTCACCGGGACGGACGTACACACGCTGTCCTTGCTCGCCTGCCCGCCGCCAGCCTCGTCTTTAATCATTGCTCAGCAAGCCTTGCTCTCTGTCTTTTAGGAAAGGCGTAATAAATAGGAATAAATTGACTTATTTATGAATTCGATCTTGGCCGGCTTCCACGAGCGCACGGTGGAAAGTGTGGAATTCCACTCCTCTGCGCTGAAGAGGGGAGCTGCCCCGGGGGGACAGTCATGAGAGGATCGAAGGCCACTCGCCTTCGGGGGAACGAGTTTTCCATTCTGGCAAGCTTCAGGAATCATTTCATCTCCTAGAGCTGTTCTGGCACACGGGGAAGCCTGTGCGAAGGCTTTGGTTTTGGCAGCTTTTCTCGCCCGTCCTACCGCTTCTAAAAGCAACGCAATCTGCCAGATATTTCTCAGCTATATGTGTGTGTTTACATGTACGTTGGTATGTAGCCTTGATATATGTTTTCTAATACGTATATTTCCGTATAAAAAGAAAATGTACATGCTGAGGTTATTTGCTTAAAGAACCTACTTTTACTCCCCTCAGTTAAACAGAAAACACCCAACTGTCAAATCATCCCATTTAATTAAAACAGAGATTTTAAATTTTTTTTTTTTTTTCATACGATGCCTCTTAAGGACTCATGAAAGAATAAGCAGCTCCCAAGGGGGGAAGGGATTCGAGGGCTAATCTCATTTGATGCAGGCTCTCTTGATGCTTGATACTTTACCCATATTCTCAAATGAGCTTGAATTATGTTTGAAGCAAATGCTAATTCATGCGTGAGAGCTTGTCCCTTCCGTCATGGCAGAAAGCAAGGATGTGGGCGAAACTCCACTAGTTTTTTTTCCCCAGAATTAGCTGCTAAGTCCCTAATCATGGTATAGCAGCGGTTTGGTCTTACGGGGAGGGAGGTAGCCCCGAGGCCGTGACTTCTGCTGCCTCTCCTGCTGCTCTCCTGGTGCCGCCGTCCTCCGTACGGGTATAATGGGATAGCAGTGGGGCACTTAGATTAATTAGCGGCCGTAAAGCTCGTGGAGCTCTTTGGTTGAGTGGTTCAACAGAAACTATTGTTGTGAGTGACCCCGATTGTTGTTACCTGGCTGTCCAGTCCCGGAGCGGGCAGACTGCTTGTGTCTAGAGTGTTAATTACCGCCTGGCCCTTAACGAGGAAGGTTCGTAATCCTCTTTCAGTTTGGAAATCCACAGTGTCACAAGGCGCAATTAACATCGTCTCTGATAGCATCAGCGGCTAGTCGCTACGCAGCTGGGAGCCAGCCCGAGCTGTTCCCGATGGAGGCGGCTGTGCCAGGACGTGTTTGGCCAAGCCATCTTGGAAGACGGTTTGGCGAGGCTGGTTAAAAAAAAATACCTATTTCATTTGACAGCATTGGAAAGTCTCCAGGCACGACAAACACCATTATTTAGTTTAGGTTAAGGCTTCAGTGTAAATCTTTGCTTTTATTAGGATCCCAGAAAATTGCAGATGGGGTTTTCCTCCGGTTCCGATTCCTTTTTTTGCTGACTTCGGACCAGCTTTCCGGTTCAGTGTAACTCAAGAATTCCCCTCTCGCAGGCTGTGGTCACTGTTTCTAAATAACGAGCGCTATAGCATCTGCAGCTGAGGAATTTCTACCCGTCTGGAGGTTCCTAAGAACGTCAGGAAGGAATTGCTATTCTGCAAGGGACAGCATGCTGCAGAAGAGATAAATCACGCGTTCTTACGATACTGGAAACACTTCTCCTTTCTCCCCCCACCTGCACGCTTCCCTTAATCACAAATAAACGCCGCAGTGAAAAGGAATTACTCCTTGCATAAGTGGGGGAGGGAAAAACCCAGGTGTTGTTTCTAAACCTTACCACGACTCCTCCTTTGCCCACAACACTCGGTTGTTCTGCCGGGTCCAGACAGCGCAGGGCGCAGCCTCGTTTTCCCAGTTTAGAATCCCAAAGCTGATGAGTGATCACTTCTAGTAAGGCTCCTCGGGTTTGGGGGCTGTGATTTGGTTTGATCCTAGTCCGCTTTTTGCCACAGATCAGTTCATTGGAGAGGAACAAAGACGGGGCAGGGACCCGTTGCTCCCAAGGTAGGAAACAAGGCTGCCGAGAAGGCGCCGCTGAGCCCTGCTCTTCCTACACATTTCCCCCCCCTCAAATTACACGATATATGAATGATAATTTTGCAGCGTCTTCTGTTAGGTTTAAATCGGTAAGAGGACAGCAACGTACGTGTTGAAGTAGACGTCAGAATTAGCATTTTGTAGAAATGTCGTGCGGCGACTTTACAAAACGAACCTTTTTTGCCGTTTAGGAGCGGGTTCCCGCAGCCGGCAGGGATGCTGTGCTGCCTTTAAGGGTGCTCGGGTACATCGGGGGGTACCTCCCCCAGCGCTGCCCGGTCTCAGGGCCACTTGTGCGCGTTTATGGGAATCTCCGAGCGCTTGCCACCAAAGGAAACTCGAAGGAATTGCCGGCCGTCGTCGAGGGCAACGTGGAACAGGCCGAAACAGCCCCGCAGACCCTCCAGGCCAGGATTTATTGGGCGCGATCCTGTTTTGTCTTGGCGTTAGGGCTCCGTGAAGCCGTTGGTGCACGCTGTGACTAAGGGGTCGGTAAGCACCGTGTTGGGGCCTGAGCCACCGTCCACCGGAGCCGTCGGACCGTGGAGGTGCGGGGGGAGCTCGGAAGGCCCAAAGGCTCTGGGGCGGGACGCTACATAATCGGGACTCTGGCTTTGAAGCTTATCAGCGGGGCTTCCAGCGCCAGCCGCGCCTCCCGAGCCCTCCCCACGGCGTGAGGAGAAGGGTCCCCGCACGGACACCGGGCAGGGAGGGCCCCGGGCCCGGCGCGGGCCGCTCCCGGTTGCTGGGGCCCGCGGCTGTGGGCAGGGCAGAGGTGCGCTCGCCCGGCCAATCAGGAGAGACCCGCCCCAGCCGAGCGGCCAATCGCCGCCGGTAAACAACACGCCCACCGCCGAGGTGAGGGGGGGGGGAGAGGGTGCGCTGCGGCCAATCAGCGGCTGGCGAGCGCGAGCCAATCAGCGGCGGGGAGGCTTTGGGCGGACTTTTCAAAGCGGGTCAGCCGGCGCAGCGCCGCCGCGCGCCCGTCCCTTTAAAGGCGTGATGCGGTCCTGCGTCGTCTCCCTCCGCCGGGGGCAGCGCGGTGCCACCCCGCTTCCGGCCCGGCAGAGGCGCCGCTGGGGGCCGGCGCCGTGCGCTGCCCTCCGTGCGCTGCCCTCCGTGCGCTGCCCTCCGTGCGCTGCCCTCCCTCCGTGCCCTGCC
>JAVSBS010016836.1:0-25082 GCA_033124195.1 Coracias cyanogaster
ATCGTGTCACACAATAATTGGTTTTTGCTCGTTACTAACATTCTCTTATTGGTTAACATTTCTTGCCTACGTGTCTTCGTTAGCTTCTGTCAACATCGTCCTTTTATGTTCTTCAAATTCCTCAGAAGCTGTTTGTATTCTTTCAAGGGTACAGCTTGATCTTGTCAAGGTCAAAGCTTTCTGCGAGGCCTGCAGGCCAGCTGTCGGCCCCCACAGGTACTCTCTACGAAAGGGCATGAAAGGCATTTGGAGCAAGCAGGGAGCTGGAATTTTTGTGACTTAAGGAGCACTTAATGTCTAGAAAAGTTGCATGTGACGTGCATGAGGGCAGAAATAGGAACCAAGCACAGGAGATCTGTTCCTTAACAAAAATCTATCTTGTGCATGTCACTGTGGATGCCAGTATGTCTCTTTTGACAGTTATTTTTCTATTGATCCCCTTTAAGTGAGGAATAAAGACCTCTTTTTAAGTTTATAAATCACATAACTACAGTCACTTAGTTAAAAAGAAGCTGTTCAACAGCTCTATGCCCCAGCATTCATCACTCTACATTTGTGAATAGCTCCTGTCACCATCTGGATACATCAGACAGAGTCTAACACTAGTATAGGCCATTGAAATTCCTTTCTTTCATCATCAGGTCGGTAATCCTGGAGAGCCTGGTTCCCGTGGGCCTGAAGGAAGTCGGGGACTGCCTGGCATGGAAGGGCCACGAGGCTCACCTGGACCACGAGGCCTGCAGGGTGAACAGGGTGCCCCGGGTCTGCCCGGCAGCCAAGGCCCAGCTGTAAGTGCTGTTTTCACATAACTGATCTTTTGAACACTTGGCTGTCACTCACACCACTCCGTTGTTTTGCATCAGTGTTTGAAATACACTGTACCTCACAACTGACACATTTGTAGACCAGAGGAATCTTGCGGTTGTTACAACTGGGTCCTCAGCTCTCGGTTCAGTTCCATTTTCTTACACCCTCCCCACTCCTGTAGTGCGCATGAAACCACATGCAATCCATGAGGGTATCACACACAGCGTCTAACTTGCCAGTCAAATTGACTTCAACTGGAATAGTTGCAGGGACTGGAACACCTTTTATTGACTGGTGTACTGATTTAGCTGGGCTAGAGTTAAATTTCTTCGCAGTAGCTTGTATGGAGCTATGCTTTAGATTTGTGCTGACAACAGTGCTGATCACACACTGATGTTCTAGCTCTCGCTGAGCAGGACTCACACACCATCAGGGCCTTTTCCGCTCCTCACACTGCCTTGCCAGCGAGTAGGTTGGAGGTGCACAAAAATTTGGGAGGGGACACAGCCAGGACAGCTGACCTCAACTGACCAAAGGGATATTCCGTACCGTATGACTTCATGCTCAGCAATAAAATCAGGGGGAAGGTTGGTGGGGAGGCCGCTGCTTGGTGACTGGCTGGGCAATGGTTGGTTGGTTGGTGGTGAGCAGTTGTTTTCATTTGCATCACTTGTCTTTCTTGGGTTTTATCTTTCCCCCTCTTTGTTATTTTTTCCCCCTCTTTTCCTTACAGTTTATTATTTTTTTTTCTTTTTTATTTATTAAACTGGTTTTATATCAACCCATGAGTTTTCCCACTTTTACCCTTTTAATTCTCTCCCCCATCCCACCGACGGGGCAGTGAGTGGGCAGCTGTGTGGTGCTTAATTGCTGGCTGGGGTTAAACCATGACAACTGGCCAGCAGTTTTTGCATCAGGCATGCTTATAAAATGTACTATGATATGAACTTGGTTTTTTAAACTGTTATTTTTTTAATCCTAGGGAAAAGAACCAACTGATCAGCACATCAAGCAGGTTTGCATGAGAGTCATGCAAGGTAAATATGCTAAAATGTATTTGATGTTTCTTGTGCATTTAAATCAGGATAATCTACTGCTGTGGAGGCAACCAAGATTTTCTCACCCAGAATAAATAGCATGGCCTCAGCGGGGGACCTGGCAGAAAATCTTCCCACATGTGAATGTGAGCACATTGTGAGGGAATATGGGAAAGAAGTCCCTTATTTATGTATACTTTGCAGCCTCATTGAACTACTTGTTGATTCCACACTATAACTGTAGTAACCAGGCCATAGACTGGGGTTTTTTATAAAATAGGTATATTTTGTGTACAAATTACTTGCTATGTTTACACATACAGAAGTACACAGCTTCACTCCAAGCTTATTTTGCCATTTGTACTCATACACTGCTAGATTACAGAAAACTAAGTACAAAATAAGTACAAAAAAAAAGAGGAGTGCAGAGAGAAGCTTTCAAAACCCAAATTATATTTGCTTAGTTCTTGACACATGCAGAAATCTGGAGCTTTTCTAATACAGTTGGGTGCATGGGATTTACCAAGTTTAAAAATTTATGCTGCCCTGTAAGCACAAAAGAGACTTTTCAGTACTTGCTATTGAAGATACCCTTTGGGATATTATGCCTTTTTAATGTTAAGAGTTTACCAGAGTGAAATTGCTGCTCATGATTTAATCTAAAAATTCTCAGTAGTCATCACTGTTCTTGATATGCCCAACAGCCTACTTTTTTAAAGCTTTCTATAAATAGATTTAAAAGGCCTTTTAAAGTGGTCTCTTGAAAGACACAGTAATATTGAGGAGGATTATAGTGAAATCAGACATGATGCTTGAATTTATTGGTAACCATCAGAAATAGCAGTGAAGAGAAGGGTATGGGAAAAATCTAGACTGTCTTCATTGCATCCCTCTTGAGAGGCTCTTGTCAATGCTGTCATGTTTGAAAAAAAAAAAAAGAAAAAGAAATCAATCCAAGTGGGTCCCTGGAACCTTGTCAGCTTAAAGACCACTGTCACTCAAGTTCTTCTCAGTAGGCTTTGCCCCCAGAGTGCTATCCCCAGTCTTCCTCATATATCTGCTGACTATATTTCCTATTTTATCTCGGATTCTACCCCCTCCACAGCTACCACCCCCTTCCTCTTAACCTTTTTTAGCTGTGGACATAAAACAACCAGTCTTGCCAAGTCATACAGAGTTTATAGCAAATGTCATATGTTGTGTGTTTATGTATCCAGAGAAAGTGATTTCTAAAGCATGCTTGGAAGATGGATTTGAAGTCTAGACCAGAAATGTTAAGGCAAGAGAGGACTCCTCTCATGCTGTTACAGCAGTGGCCTGAAAGGGCAGAAGAGGCAAGGGGGCTAGCTAGCTTAGACCATTCCAAGGAAGGGCAGTCTAATCCTATGCCTCATGAAGAACAAAGCTTCTGCTGATTTACTTTAAGAAAAGATCAACATTAAATGTTCAATTATTTATCAAACCTGAGCTCATGAGCACCAATTTGAGGGTTTCTTTCCTCTAAAAAGGAAGGCCTGCACCTACGAGGCTGACACAGATGACTGCCCTTGTGCTTTTCAGCTGTTCCTTCTTGCAAAGATGGATCTTGACAGGATTAACAAGTAGTAATGAAGAGAGATATTTGCTCTTAAGAGGCAGGAATTGCATGAGGAAGCTTTCTTACTAGACGGTTGAAATGTAAATGATACAGAAAATTATAAGGACATTTCTAAATAAACTGTATATATTTGAGTCATTTCAGTCTGCAAACATGAGATTTTTTTAAGACTTTAGCCTTCAGAGTGACCAGCTTCATGGTGTGCCTATGAAGTTTGCCACTGGTAGTACTAAGATAAGACATGTAACAGACTTTGTAAATAACACTGTACAAAAGGAGGGTGCTGTCCTGTAATCTGTCCATTTCTGTAGCAGAGAATACAGGTTCCTCTTCAGTGAACATGGGACCTCTCCATTCAGGTCCACTTACTGCTTTATTCTGTCCTCCTGTTCATTGCAGAACAACTAGCTCAGCTGGCAGCCAGTCTTAGGAGGCCAGAATTTGGTGCTCCAGGTCTTCCTGGCCGACCAGGGCCACCAGGTGCTCCAGGGCCTGCTGGCGAAAATGGTTTCCCAGGCCAGCTTGGACCTCGTGGCCTGCCTGGCCTTAAAGGTCCCCCTGGTGAGATTGGTCGTAAAGGTCCTAAAGGTAAGAAATTCTGTAATCGGCTTTCAGTTGTTGACTGCTCCAGGTTTTTGTGTGGGTTTTTTTGTTTCTTTTTTTTTCCCCTTTGGATTACAGGTTGTGAATGTACGTTGTACACATGTGAAGTCCAAAAAGATCCTGAATTAGGAACCTGAGCTGTTTTCTGTAACTGTTCCATCAGTTGCCCCAGTGATTAAAGAGCACACTGGCCTGGCCTCAGCAAGACTTCTTTATAAATCCAGTTTTTGTCATCATATCACTTATACAATATGAGAAAAGACAGGCATCTGCCTCGAGCCAGAAGTAAGCAGCTGAGTCAGATTCCTAATACTTATTCGCCCTCTCGTGGACTTTTGAGGTTTGGGTTGTTTTTCATATGCTGGAACGTTCCCGCAGTGAGTCTGTCTTACCTCCACCCAGTCTGGTTGTGGACCTCTCTGCTGCAAGACTTGCAGTCCCAAAAGCGAATGTAAAAAGTGAGATTCATTTGCTAATCTGCTTTTCTGAGGCTATCCCATTTCTCATGTTACAAGTGACTGATAACAATCTGCCCCTTACTGGGTATAACACTTGAGCCATTGAACATCGTCGCACCATGTACCACAATCTATTGATTCTTTAGAAAGGACAAATCCATAATAAAATTGACTTACCTTACACTTTACAAAACATCCTTGATCTAAGTTAATCTCTTTTGTTCCTGACTGAGAGGTTTTACACTCCTCCAGAGGATTATACAGTCGAATTTTCTGCAAAGCCTTAAGACCGCTATATATGTATTAGTTTCTATTCAGCAGTGATTTCAATGTGTTTTCTTGAAGGAAGGTATTATTTAAAAATTGTATTCTTGCACAAAGCTGGTCTGTTGCTGGATTAGAGTGTTTACTTTTGTCTCAAGCTTTATTTAAAAGTAAAATTGGAAAAACCTTTGAGAGGAGGAGTAGGGTACAAACAAAGCAAACCTTAACAGCACTGCTGCTGGAGCTCAATTACTGTTTTCATTTAATTCACAGAAGCAACAAAAAGTGGAGATACCAAGGTGATGGGATATACTGAATTTGATTCAGCACACAGCAGCCTGCACTGTGCTAATAATTTTGAAAAATACATCTACGGAGCATTAAAAAAAAACCCTCTAACAAGCAAGATGCTTTGTTTCCTATCATAATTGCCATCAAATTCCAAGTTACCTTGCAGTAAACCTTGAAATACAATTACAAGAGAAGTTGTGAACACTCTCACATGCAAGAGCTTTCATGATGGTACATGGCAGGCAACCTGAAAAAAAAATCTCATTTGCTTCACTTTTCCTGGTAGTTAACCAGAGTTTCACAGAGGTCGCAGAGATGAACCGACTTTCCCCATCTATTTGGGGAGTTGTCTGGGATCAGAGTGAGAGGAAAAGGGCACCTAGGACATGTGATAAAAGGGAAAAGGAGGTGGATGTTGAGAATGGTTTAGGAGGTCACAATAAGGAGGACATAGGAAAACAAGAATGTGCTACCATGAGACAAAGTAGAAGATATAAAGGTATAGTGATTTTTAACAGCATCAACAACAACAGAGTCAAAAAGAGGCGGCTCAAGGAAGGAGATTATAGTGACTTTAAAGAGCAATCTGGGGCAGTGAAGGAGGACAGAAACAGAAATGAGTAGTGGGAGAAGTTTGGGGTAGCCAGCAGTAGACACTATTGCAGAGTGTTCAGTAGCTGGAAATAGCTGAAGTATTGATGCGTAACCTGACATCAGTGCTTCCAGGAGCTGCATTTACAAAGACAGGAGGAACCTCCATGTCGACTGGGCTCTCTGAGGTGTAGTGATAAGATTCCTCCTCTAGTACCCTGTGTGCATCTTTTATTGAAACTTGGACTATTGTACTGACTCTTGTGTTCCTTTATATAGCTTCCCCATTTTCTGCTGTACCACTTCTAGGCAAGCCACCAACCTGTTCTAACTTTCCTCACTTCAGTACAAGAAAGTATGGAAGTCTGAAATAAAACTCACTCAAATATTATTAGGCATATACTTGTGGCTTTTGACTTCCAACCAAAAAAAAAAAAAATCAAGCGTTTACACTGGATATCCATGTATGGTACATACAGGTACTTTTATGGAATATATACAGTGAACGGAATTTGAACTTTACAACTAAAACAAGGAAAAAAAGCTTCCTCTTAATAAGATGCTTCTTGTTTGGAGCAACATGAGTTGGAAGCAAAGCTGGATGCTCACCAAAGAAAAGTCCCTGATACCAGTACACAGTAACAAAGTCCTTTGTTGTACTTTTATGAATGTCTTATGTGGATGTCAACAGAATGCTGTAATCGCTGCAAGCCAGTTTCTCTTTTCTTCTGTGCACTAGCTGTCTTAAGGATCAGCACTCAGCACTTGATAATTTTTACTTCTTAGCTGAGTTCACATGGTCTTGCAAAAGCCTTTGGCCAGTAACCGCAGTTTGTATTTCCAAAGAGCCTGTATAGTTCTGTGAGTTTGGTTTATTTCTGTTAAATAAGCTGTAGCATATTTCATGGAGCACTTACTGTCCAGCTCCAGGTGGTTTGGTTTTGTTTGTTTTCTGTTTGTTTGTTTGTTTATTTTCCCCTCCAACTGTCTACTTCTTAGTATAACTCAAATGGAGGAAAAAAAACCAAACAAATCCCAAACATCATAGGAGGACATGTGCCAGGACATCCTTCAGAAATGCTAAGAATATATAGAGCTACCTGAATTCTCTGTTATTAACTGTTTACCTCTGCGAGGAAACTTTCTGAAAGTAATACCCCAAGCTGTCTGTTATTAATGCTTCATTAATTTGCTGTAGGTGAACCCGGAGAAAGAGGAGATAGAGGATTTCCAGGCAGAGGACTCAAAGGTTACCCTGGACCAAGAGGTCTTCCAGGTAAGTATAAGATGGTTAGGATAACGAAAAAGAGATGCAGTCAAAATTTATTCAGAACTGATACATCGAGCTGCCTTGAAAAGATAGAAGGTGTCCGTTAAGCAATAAGCTTCCAAATAACAGTAGTTTGTGATTTTTAATTCACCAATAATGATACAGTCACAAATCAGAATTAAAGGCTCTTTTACTAAAGAGCTACCATGCAATTTATCTCAGTGTAGAAAGATTGGGATGTATAGAAAGCATTAAAAAAAGAGGCAACTGCGCACACACATATACATAAATGGCCTCTTTTTATATTATTTTATATATATATAAAAATAAATAAAACAAAAAAAGACCACAAACCCCAGACTATCTCACATGCAGCCACAGCAGTCGTCAAAAATCTTCATAATTTAGGACATTCAAAGTACAATTTTCCTTTGTTTTTGTGGTAAGTGTGTGCAGTGTTCAGGACAGATTCTCACCAGTAAATGCAGCACAGCCGGCCTCTAGTGGCCAGTGGATGAAAAGAAAGATGTTATTTCCAGGACTATGTACAGGATGTTTCTGTGTGTATATGCAGACAGAAACTACCAAAACTTGTTCTTTTTGCAAAAGAAAAAAAAAATGTTTAGTATATACTGATACTTAGGAGGTCTGTGAAACTCAGAATTGTCATCTTTAGAAATTTATCACTGGAAGAGGCTTACTAAAATCACCGTATTTCATCTCTTCATTGAAGATTGAGAAGTACTAAGATACTTTAGTGCTCAGCAGTTCCACTCTATACATCTATTTCCCCTACACATCTGAGTGGAGAATGAAAATAAACGATGCTATGCCTCTTCCCAGAGCACTAGTGTAACTCTGAAGTCGTGAGTAGCGTCTACACCTTTATAGGCATCACCAGCAGGGTTGTCTGCAGCGCTGCAGTCGGTTACACGGCAAAGCTTTTTACAGCAGCAGACCTGCACCAGTATAACTGGAGAGGACTGGGACTGAACTTTCATTCCTGTAGATGTGTGAACACAGCCTGATTGTCTATTAGCGGAAGACTGTCCCTCTAAGTAGGCACCTCTCTGGGGAATCCCCTGAGAGCAGTGAAAAGCCGTCTTCGTACAGATGTAAGAACAGGATGTTCAGCAAAGCTATCTGTATGCTAAAGCAAGTCCTATGCTGCCAATTTTAGACCTGCATCCGCTTTTCCAGGTGAACCAGGCAAACCCAGCTATGGAAGGGAAGGCCGTGATGGTGAACGAGGTCTCCCTGGTATGGCCGGTCAGCCTGGGGTTCCTGGTCCTCCTGGCCCTCCTGGCCCTCCTGGGTACTGCGAGCCCTCGTCTTGCAGAATGCAGGCTGGACAGAGAGTGGAGAAAAACATGAAAGGGCCGTGAACGGGCAACGCGAGTGCCACCAAGTGTCGGCATCAATTAACTTCCTGCACAGACAGCTGAGGAAAAAAAATAAGGAATGAAGGAGAAATACAAACATGGAGAAACCTTCCAACCGAGGTTTCAGTAAGGCATTCTTAACACAGTGGTTGTATGTTCTTTTTAAATGTGTACTTAGCAACACAAGCTGGAACACTGGTGCTTACAGAAATACACAGGTGATGCCTTCTGGCTCTTTCTGCCTTTGGGGGGAAGAGAAGGCACTTGTCTTTTTTTTTTTTTTTTAATTATTATTTTTAATAAAGAGTTTCTGTGATTTCTCCTCCTCCCCTACTTAATTCCTGTGTAAGATGTACAGTCAACGAGCGTGTCTTCAGCCATCAAATAAAAAAGGAACAATTTATTTACTTCAGTTGTAGCTATGCTTTTATGCTTATAAGTTCCAGAGCGCTCCTGAGCCAATTACATCACTTCATGCACAGTCATTTCATTGTGTGCATGTGCTGTACATGCCTCCTTCAGCTCTTAATTCAACAGCAGAAACACAGTTGGGAAGCTGTTCTGATGAAAACCTGTCACCTCAACACCTTTTATGCTGTGAATTTCTCTGAAGGGATGATCGCTGGGTTCTCATGAATAAGCCATGTGGAATAACCTCTTCCACTCCAATTTGTGTTGCATTTGTAATTTTGTATGAAGCCGATTCCAGCTTGCCTCCTTCTATGTGAAATTAAAATAAAAGGCCAGTAGCCACTGGCAAGGGAATTTTAAGTCCCAGAAATATAGAAGTTTTATAGTAGAGATTACAGATTTTGAAGTTGAATCTGTGGTTGTACAAAAGAAACAAATAAATAATGTTTTAACCCCCCCTGTATGTTTTTGTATGTATGGTTCCATTTAATACCAATGAACAGAACAGCTAGAAAACCCCCATTAGACATCCCAAGTTGCCTTTTTTAGTTTAACTCAATTTTTAGAGGTGAGTGCGCAACGTGGATACTTTGTGTCTCTGTATAAACTATTTGTGATTTTGACTTTACCTTCTCTGAAGTGTACTCTCTCTCCAAGACAACAGTGAAACCGTCCTATGTGATGTTTCATTTCGCTATTTGCCATCTGTATTTTCAAACACAAACTTTGGCAGACTCGCTTTAAGGATTGATTTTTTTTTTCCCCCCCCTAGCCCTTATAATTGTCTATTCATGTTCAAAATAGTTGGCTTGCATGCCATGGGACAACATAAAGAAATAACATGATTGTTTGAGCGGTTTTGCATGTAATGTATATATAAGACATCACTAAAGGGAAAGGTACTGGTATTTTTATATATATATATATATATATATAATATATGTCATATTTTTTTTAGATATATATACACTCTAAAAGGAATTATTGAAAAAATGAATAGATAGATAAGCCTTCCCCAAACCAAACCTGACCCTCCAGCTGTATCTAAGAGCTGCTTCTCTGGCACATCATGTTTTGCCAGAAAAGGCCTAGAGATCACTGGGGAGAAAAATGTCTGATAAAGCTGCCTACTTAAACTATATTTGCCCGTTTATTAGAGACTTTAGAGTTAAATGGGATTAATTTGGATAATCTCCTTATGTCCCTTGCACAGCCCAGTATTTTAAATAGAAGAAGAGTTTGAATCTTTACAAGTCAGTCATAGCTACACGTGTCTGCTGCTCGCTGTTTAGTCCCACAGCAGCAGCACTGGGTGAGCGTTCAGGAAGAAGCTGGGGGAGGAAAACAGGCATAAAGAACCGTGCCTTCCTTCTGAGACTCTGGGCTAATACTACAAGAAGCCATCAGAATAGATCCGTGCAAAGAATTTCATTCTTAAGAAACAAATGCAGACAACAGGCTACAAGGTGATGTGCTTGTTCACACAGAAATGTCGAGAAGTTAGAGAATCAGGTCAGTTTTTACTGATTTAGTGCATAGTCCTCAAAATACTTATGAAGTGCAACAAATAAAAAGTTAGTGGTAATGAGAAAATGTCGTTTCACCAGCAAACTTTTATTTTGACTATAAAGAGTGTAAAACTGTTAAAAAGAAAAAAAAAAACCACCTGATAACAGAATGAAAGCAATATTTTCCATATGTAATGCATAAACATAATGAATCAAAAGAAGCAACCCCCCCCAACATTTAAATACAAATGTGAAGTGCTTTATAAAATATAGTCTGAAAAAATGCATAAATTCCACAATGGAAAGAAACTCATGTAAGAGAGAAAACATTCATAAATAAGAACCAAATAAGAATTATTACAATCAAAGAATTCCAACACTGAGGGTCAGTTCAATGCAGAATCTAGGTATGTGGATAGTGTAAGATTGTGACTGATTTTTCTGCCTTCAAGATGACTTGCAAGTTTTAACTCAAAATACAGAACTCAAGAATAAATCCTCTGACCCATTTTAAGTAATTATGGGACACGTTGGCTAAACAGAGAATTTTTCAAGTCCAAATCTTGTGCAAGAGTGGAAAAAAAAAAAATTATGTGTTGATTGGTAGACCATTACCAAAAATTACCAGGAACTGAATTTTTAGTCACAACACATTCAAGCAAATAAAGACTTGGAAAACCAAGATGGGATGATGAATTTAAAAGAAAGGTGTATCAATGATGGTGATACAGAAGAAAATAGTACTAGTTTAAATAAATATATTTAGAAGGCACACAGGAAAGAGACTGAGAGGTTTCCACAAGCCACTGACAGCGTGCCACCCATTCTAACCAGATGCTTCTTGAACCTCAGTGAAGTCCTGAGTAAATCTTGTTCTCATCTCATTCTGGTTAAAATGAGATGGTTTTTTTGAACAAGAGACTAGTGAAAATCACTTTTAACCATCAGGATCTCTGCCACCGCTCCTAATTCTGGTGGTTTAATTGCACTGTGAAAAACACGTATTTTAGCTTCTCAGTTACTTAAGTGTAGGCAGAAACCAAGAGGAAAAATGTTCAACAATTCTCCTCAAAACGATAACCGGTTCTTCACAGTCTAGTCTGGTATTTTAAAGTGGTGACTGCAATGCTTTCCCTATGAGGCTACTAATAAGTATTAGTAACACTGCTGCCGAATACTGCACTGACATACATATCTACATATGTTATACATCTATAGGTTATAGAGCGTTTATATGTGGGTTTATATATAAGTTTTCTGTCACAGCCACCACTGGGTTCAGGCAACCCAGTATGAACTGCTACCAAAAACCTCTTGTAAATATTTCACAAAGGCCAAAGTCTCTCTCTCTAGCCAAAGAAGCTCTAGGGCACAATGTGGGGCACCCAAATGAGGCAGGAAAGCAAGGCTAGGGAGGGTTACGCCAGATTTTGCTTCCCTAAATGCTCCACTCGTCACCTGTGTTTACCCAGAGCCAAACACAGATCTACAACCAAATTCACTCTTCCTTCAAAAAAGGGAAAGTGTCAACAGATGGTACTTCCAAGGTTACTTGAAGGACAGTGGGAACAAGAAACAAGAGTCCCTTAGTTTCAGAGACACCAGTGCTGGTTCCTCCTAGCAGAGCACAGCAGTTGTGCTCCATGTACAAACATTTAAAACATTTGTAAAAATGCAGCATAATTGCTCAGATAATTGGGTGAGATGTATTTGCTGGACTTGCTCATCACTGTGTTACTACTTGGTTGTGTGAGCTCTGCTTCCTTGACACTTAAAATGGCAGTCACTGCATCCCCTCAGCTCATGGGCCACAGGTAGAGAAGAAATGTCTTTATTTTGTAGGGCACATTAGTCCCATCTGCTTTGTTACAGCTTCAGTTTTATCCCCAATCTATGAAGCAGGCCTGCTGAAGCCACTATGAAATTAGAAGAAAGAAAATAAAGTTAGTGGCCAGCAATAAAAATACTTAAAGTTACCTAAAGTTAAATGGTTCAGTAAACCAGTTTCTTGAGTAAAAGTGATTATCTCATATTCAGACAGGAAGGTTATCCGCATCCCACTCAGAAATGTATTAACTTCCATAAATTATTTATAGATACATTAAGGCCAAGGCTTTTAACTTCTTTTTTTATGTCTGCAAACTATAGAGCTCTAGATTTCACCAACCCATAGGAAGCCTCACCCTGGCATGGTCAGAAGCAAAGCCCCTGGGGCTCGCTGCGGTGGCTTTGTGCCTCTCCTCTCTCTCATTTGCAGCTTCATCCTCCCACCTTGTGATTTGACATGGAAGGAAAGGTTGTCATTTCTGACAGAGCATTCCCATTTCCATCCAGAATCCTATTTCAGATGTAAATGGCCGCATGATAATATAAAAAGCAAATTTCCATCCACTTAATACGCTTCTATTGAACTGAACCTTAAATGTTGCAAATCACAAATATAATGAAGAAAATAAGCAACCAGTCGGTACGTACAGTGATTCATTCAGTGACAGCTTCATATCACTCACAAATGAAAGAAAATAATAAGGTATGTCATTGAAAATCCTTCAAATATATTGACTGGAAACAGAATATATTTACATCGAAAGTTCAGTAAATAATTAAATGCTTTTGTGTTTGTAGAACAGCAGACTCAGAGATAAAACTGCTAAAAGACATGTAGACTACATCCTTTTTAGCTACAAACTTCTTTTGGTCTAGAATCCATAACATTTGTTAGCAATTAATATTTGAAAACCACATTTCCTTAAGGTATCGTGAAGCTCGAGTTTTCCACTTAAACACCAACCAAGGCAAGGTCACAGTTAAAATTGTTCTCCGTGGCCTACACCCACCTCAGGCATACAGGGATGGATTTAAACATCCATCCAGTACGATCTAGTTGTAGTGGATATAAGAGATTTCCAGAAAAATCTGTACGACTTGGTACATAGAGAACCTAACAAAAACACGATAAAAAAAACCCAACCCAAACCAACAGTGTTTGATTCCTGAGATACTTCTCATGTTCTAACATGTTGCGTTAGAGCAGCAGTTCTACTGCATCAGTAAAATGCAAGGTTAGGGGCTGGCTTTACGTAGTATATTGGAGAAACAAGTTTATAAAATCCTAGTTCAGCCAGTGGGGTTTTTACAAGACTTTTACATAAACATTATAGAAAAAAAGAAAAAAAAAAAAAAAAAGAGTGTGCACTGACATGAGAAATAGCACTTCACCCTTGTGAAAAAGAAGGGCCCAAATATTTTGTGTGCTTAGACATTAATTTAAAAAATAAGCTTATTTAACAAAGCTGTGCCTATCTACTGTCTGTCATAATCCGCAATCATAAACCACAATGGAAGGATGGATGATGCAGTCGTGTTTCCATATCACAGTGCTCTTTTAGCATTGAAACCAAATCCAGTTTAAGACAAAAATACTGGTTCTTCAAACATTATTAGGCTGCACTGTTACTTTATTTTACAAAGCATGCTGTTGTCATTGGTATTAGCCAAGGCAGAGTCCCTGCTCCCCTAGAGACAAATGGTGCCTCAAAGCAGGATGTCCCACTACTGCATGTTCTTCCGTAAGAAACCTACATACACAACACAAATAAAATCTAAGCAATATTACCTGAAAATAATTATTCAAGAAAGGCAGCATTTCTGCAAACGCTACCATGCAAAACTAAATGGGTTTTAGAGAGAAAAGAAAAAAAAGAAATTCAGGCTCAAGAACAAGATCAGAAACACTGACTCTTGTGCTGCGAGTCTACACAGCACTGAATTGTTTCTTGTGCCGCTGAGGGAGCTCAGCTGGGGCCTTCTCTGCACTGACAGGGCTTTTGAACCCCACCGTGTGGACAAGAGGAGATGTGCTGCAGCCTCAGAAAAGTTCCCCTCTTACACGTCTATTACTTCAGGCAAACTGAGCAGTTCTGTACATAGCTGCTGGAAGAAAATCCCAACATGTTCTTAGTCGATGATAACGCAACTTGCCATAGAACATAATAGTCTGACCCTGAACTAGAACAAAGCTTAGAGAGCTTTTAAGAAGGGTTTAAAACATTTTGTCAAAGGTATTTCTGTTCAAAGTCCTGTTGTATGTAACCATCCCCAAACCAGACAAATATCTTGTGCAAAAAAAAAAATCCTGTGTTTAGTTCCTTGCAATGCTTCCTGCAGCACAGACTGCTCAGAACGGATGCAAAATTGACAAAGCAAATCACAAAACAGAGAAGTAAAACCCTTCCCAAAACCCAAGACAACATCAGTCTTAAACTGCAAAGAAATTTCAGGGGCTGAACCAGAAAACCATGCAGAAGCACGTTTCCCGCTGCATTCTGCTTTCAATTCTAAAAATGCAGAGTAGGAGCAACCCAGTGTGAAGTAAAGCTGGGATTAACGCTGTTCTACCCCAGTGAAGAACACAGCATCTTCAAAAAGGTTTTGAGACAGCCCATATAACAAAATACCTGTTTTCTCACATGAGAAAATTAAAGTGGGCTTTTAGCAAAATAAAAAAGAATGCAACAAGATAATTACCAAAGTTGCCTGCAAACCAGTTGAAAGTGTCCAAATACACTTTACAAAGACCTTTAGGTTTGAACCTATAAAAAGAAAAAGGCATCTGTAGGAAACAGAGATGAAAAAATAAAACCTCTTCAAATATAAAAAGTGTTCTGCTTTTTGATAAGTTCAAGTAAATTAACGTACAGTAATTGCATCTGGCAAATGACAGATGCTTGGATTCAGCTAGCTAAAAGCCCCAAAATATACACATACCACGAACACGGCAATAGTCTATGTACAGCCTTCCAGGACGGGGGCTGCTTGGAAACCTCTCAGCCACGTGGATACTTTTTACAAGACAGCACCCTTTTCAATATTATCACAGAAAATGAAGTTTAAAATTAACTTAGGAAGTAAAAAAATATTTAGATTTTTTTACATACATTGGAATTACTAGAGAAGTAAAAAGAAATCAGTGAAAAAACTGTTCATGCAAGATACCTGACCAGCAGTTCATTTGACTGAAATGGCTAACAGTACGTGGGGCCTGTTCCTCCGCTGGCGTACGTACGCCGGTACTCGCCTTGGTGCAGGGCCGCTGGCTTTGCTCGCTGGGCTGGCGGACCTCTGGCCTGGACAGCTGCAGGTACCTCAGGACAGACAAGCGCTCAGTTTCGAGCCACCCCACCAGTTCCCGGTGTTTGCACAGCTACAGCGCCCTGCGGACCAGATCTGGAAAGGTGGTAGGAACCACAGAGCAAACCAAGATGTGCTCCATGGGCACAGGAGGTCTAGAATGGGAGCAGTGTGTTTTGGGCTAAGCACAGGCAGGACCACTTGTTCCAAATGCACCTTCGCCCTAGTGGGATGGGTGCCCACCTCCCGCAGAGCTGAGGGCACGCTGGCCTAGGCAAGGGGCCACTATTGCCTCCCAAAGGACAGCGAGAGAAGAGCAGAAAAAAAGGTGTGAGGATTGTGGTTTGCCTGTGGGCTTTGGCCTGTCCTCCCCATCCTCAGCAGGGACAGACCAAGAACCCTGAGTGCCATTAAGGGGTCCTCAGCTGCAGGGCACATTACAGTTCACAAACTGCCATTGGGAGATGGTTTCATGGCATGCCACAGGTTTTCTGCTGCCCTCCTTCCTGCTGCCCTCTCTTGTCTTCCTCTCAGCCTTCATCTCTGTCTACTTAAACATTGTTGTACAAGCACTTTCTTCCCTCTAAACAACTAACTGATAAACATGTCAAGTGGGTGCAAGCGCTAGAAGCTCTATTTAGATGAAATGCTGATGCTTGTCTTTTTTTTAAAGACTCCCACCAGTCATTCCCTACGGTTTTTAAGCAAAACCCAGAAGTCGGCCAGATTAGTGTCTCACAACAGCTTCTCTGCAATCCAATACTTCCCATTTGGGAGCATCTTCCTGGCAGCTCAATATTGCTCAAGCATGAAGTCACCAAGATCACTTCCCTGCCTGATGTGGGAGAGAAGGACTGGCTTCCTCACGACGGCGCAAGAGCCTTCAGTAATGCTTTTGTACTATGGCTTCATTTTGGGGTTGTGAGTTATAGCTGTTCATGTTCTCTCAATAGCAGCTTCACTTTCTACTGCATCGTAGCAAATTCTGCAGGACTAAATCTAGAATAATGTTTCCTAATACTCAGGAGTGAAACTTTGGCCAACTCTCCTCCCTCCTTTTCAGAATCAGCCTCTGCATGATCAATTTTCTTTTGCTCATCCCTACAGGATTTATGCTCTGTTTTGTTTTGTTCTTCGCTGACAATGTCTGGTCCTCTAGGAACTGACTGAAGGTCTGCAAGCTGCGTGCAGTCATGCTCTCTGTAGTACACCTTTCCAAGGGGGGTTTTGCATTTTTTCCGAATTTCTCTTGAACCCAAATAATTTTTTGCAACTAGTTATTAGGACCTGTGAGTTTTGCATTCTACTGTTTCCACGTTCTTCTCAAGCTTAGGCTGGCATGCGATTATTGCAGGAGGAAGAGGAAAACTGTGCCACCAGTAAGATTAGAGGCTTTTGAAGTTTCTGCTTTGACCCTCATTGTGTACCCACCACCCTCTGCTCTAACAGCAGAGCTAATGGCGGAGTAGATTGATTATGGGCAATGATATTACACTGACTAAGTCCATGTAATGGTTAGAAGATGTGCTCGTTCTCAGCTGGGAAGGTCAGCACCAGCCCCTAGCAGTTTTCTAGAGTATATCTAGCCATGACTAAACAAATATACAAGCCCTCAGTTGCGACAACATCCAGTCAGGAGAGACACTTCTCGGGGCTACACCTGGTGAACTTCCAGTCAGTCTGAAGCTGAATGTTGGATGGGATTAGAGAGATCTTTAACACATCTTCATTTCCTTCTTCGACATCTAGGAAATGGTGGGTAGTGTTCATGGTGCATGACACAGACCTGGTTCAGAAGGTGTGCCAGAGCCTCCTTGAGGGACATGAAGGTTTAGTCTAAACAGAGTTCCCAGTGCTCCAGCCCAGGTCCTGCATTCGCCATGAATGGGTATGCTTTACAACTTCAGAAATTGATTTCTCCATTTAAACTTTGCCACCAGCAAGAAAGATAAAGCCAGCTTACATACTGAGGCATACATACTGTCTTAAGTTATAATAAAATATTTTCTGTTTGAAGAAAGAAGCTTATGAAAATTATTTAGGCCTATTTTGTCCTCTAAGCAAAATAAATATGAGAAACATAACACATGGAATGAACTCTGGAAAATATGTCATTTCATGATTATGACACTGCAAATAACATAGAAAAAGGCTCAATTCTGTGCCTTGTAAATTATCCGTATAACATGCAGTGTCGAAGGAAAAAAAAAAATGCACCAAATATTTCAAAGGTCAAAATAACTTATTGAGAGGAGTGAAAAGTGACTGTGAACCCAAGTGTCTAGAGGAGAGGGTTTTTATTTCCCACTGGTGTGTGACCGAGTCTGTGATATGTGGTAGTAGCAATCTGCCGGATTGCATCTCCCGTTGGGTCCAGGTGGCCCCTGCGGTCCAGGTGAGCCTGGTGTTCCTGGTGGGCCTGGCAGGCCAGAAGCTGGTAAAACAAAGTTAGAATTAGCAGAGTCCTCACCAGAGCATGTACAGTGCCTTGCGTTTCCTCACTGACAGTCAGCTGCACGTCAGCTCATCCGCGAGAAGGCAGGTGCATCTGACCTTGTGCTACAGCCAAGCCCAGGAGAAAAGGCATGGGTGTAAAGCCGGTGTGAAAGCCAGAAGACAGGCCTGTTTGTTCATAAATAACAATAACGGAAATAAATCTGGAGACTTGTACCTGTAGGGCCGGGTGGTCCAGGGTTACCGGGCAGTCCAATTCCAGGCTCGCCTCTTTCCCCTTTCTGTCCTCTATAACCTACACAGAATAAAGATATGAAAATAAGAGTGTCCTCTTATTATAAACAGTGATCTTCCATATATCTTGTTAACAGGAAATTATCAAGACACATGCTCACTTCTTTTTTTGAGACTGGTATTTTTTTTCTGAGATAGCTCTTATAAGTTCCTTCTGGAAAAGATGAGCATTTCTAGCAGTAATTGTTGCATCCTCTGCCAGAGGACTCTTGCCGTATTCACTAGCTGGACATTTCCCCAAGATTTTAAGTTACCTTCCTGAAGCTTCACTAATAAAGAACCAAATGTGCATCTGCTCCAATGTTACCTGTTCGGTCAAGTGATGTAAAGCACTGACCCAAAGGTCATCTGGAGTCTGACCAGCCCTTGTCTAGTAGCCCATAATCTGAGCAAAACTTTGCCCTGTCTGCTCTACATAAATCTTTATGTCTGCACTTTTTAGACTATAAAATGGTACCTATATGCTTAGATATTCCCCTGTATGCAAGAGAAGACCCACTTCCTCTCCAGTGTTGCACCGCTGCCCTCATGTGGAACAAGGCATTGTGCAGATTTGGGCCTACTTTGACCCAAGTGGCTCTATATTGCTGACAAGGTGTGATTACCATGTATACTTTGAATATTTGCCTCTGTTTTCTTCCCAGGGCACAGCTTTGTATTTATCTAAATAACTTCCATCTGCTCAGGTGCTGCAACTCATGTCCAACTCCTGTTTTTTTTTCCTTGAACTGCTACATTTTGCTAGTTGGAAACACTCCGGATGCTTTAGAGCAGAGGACTTGTGGCTATGTGTATAATATTTTGCTAAAGGTTAAGAACCCATCTACAAAAGTATCTTTGCTGTTTAGCTCATGTAATTTCTGTTAAGTCAGCGGGAGAAGGCATTTGTAAAGGAACATATGACTCCTGCCACAACCCCTTACTTTAAAATAGATTATAAGGAAACCCTCTTCCCTCCCCAGCCTCTCACATGTTGGCATGTAAGGTGACTTATGTTGAAGACTAATTCACTAACTCCTGGGCACATTTGGAACTGAATTTGTTTCCCTTCAGGGACCAGTATATTCCCAATGTCATGCATGCCATACAATAAACTTCCTCTTGTGAAGAGCTGTAACTTAGATTGAATTCAAAGAGATGTTTCATGGCTGACCAGTCAACATAGTGGTATCAATCCACCTCATGTCTCATGAAGATTGATGGGCACTGGCAGGTGGATGGCAAAGGTTGTCTTGTCACTGAACTGTGGTCTATGGCAACACTGGTACTTTACAGGAGAATCCAGAAGGAAACTATCGTAAGTGCTGTGGGTACCAGTTCAGGGTTGTTATGACATCACAATGGAGCAGGAATGGTACACAGAGTATTCGAACTTTCCATTAAACACAGGCTCATTATAAACTTCGGTAGAAAGACCATTATCTGTTGCAATCATTCTAGGTTTCAAACCAGAGCACCAATTACCTTACTCTTCTCTCAGCACTCCAAAAAAGAAATTACAGTGAGGCAAAATCATTAGAAGATGCATGCAGAGTGTCATGCATAACATAAGAAAAGGAAATCAACTGTTTAAAAGCTTATAGAGAAACAAACTTCATATTAATCATGCATTCTGGTCACTGAGTTGCGTTAAGCAGAATTGTGCAAGGCATACACACACACAAGCTATGAAGATGCAGAAAAGGGAATATGCAGGTGTTTGTATTCAATTGTGAATATTGATTTTGCTTTTTAATGATCATAGTAGTATTTGCAACTACATCAAGCCGGTTTGCTCTGACAATCTTATGTAATGCATAGCAGTTGCTGCTGTTTGAGAAGCTCAATCATACAACCACAGAATCTGTTACATTTCCTATTTATTATATATTGCTATGTTTCTTAATTTACAATAGATAGTTACAGTACATTTCTCACTACAAACCCAATTAATTATTATTTTACAAAGTAATGGTGCCACTAGTCATTTGTTTTGCATTTCTTCAGTGATGGGGAGAAGAGAGAAATCACATTTATGATATATCACATTTGCAATCTCCATTATAAACATTACTGTAGGTATCTGAGACATCATAATTGAAACCGGACTGAGATAGACTGAAAGATTCTGTACACATCACTGGAATTCAAGACAAGGAGGAAAAAAAAACCCACAAAAGACAAAGAGCAGCCTGCCAATGCAAATATATAATCCAGGGTAGTGTAAACCATTTCTGGCTGTATCTGAATACACATGCAAGGGTCTGGATTGTACACAGTGGCAGGTAAGTTCTGTTGACACTGAAGTTTAATACAAAAATCCCCAGATATCTTTTCTAAAAATAAAGCTTTCACAGGATGCAAGCATAATATTAAACAGGCCTATACATAAACCATCTGAACAATGTAATGTGTAATTGTGGCAGGAAAATATTTGATTTTTAATGAGGTATATTTTGCTCAGATGTAGGGCTGTGATTACACTGCTAGAAGATAATATCACCTTCTCTTAGCTTAGTGTAACAAACTCATAAACAGTCAAAAGAAAACACTACCATAGACATAAATCAGATTTTGATTTATTGTTTTTAACGTAAAGGCACATATAAGATGCTGTTGGTTTCTACTGGTAGAATTAAAATTCCAGTACGAGGTACCTGTTCAATTAAAAAGGCTACTGCTCTAAGCAAAGCCTTTCACTTGAGTTCCAGATGTTTTGTTGCGATTTCTGCAACCCAATAGTTGTGGTATGTAAACATGTACCCAACGTGGGCAGTACTACAGTAAACACGTGGTAGCAGTATGTAGCAAGTATGTGTTCAAACGGATAAGCTTTCTCCTGCTCATAGATGAGTAGTGATAGCTAAAATACAGTTCTCAGCTTGGTGCTCTCCACAAGCATCGCTACCGCAACACCCTCAGCTCTACTTGGAAATGACACAAGTTCAAGTCTGTGAACTTGGAGGTAAAAGGTTCTCTCATTTAAACTGCTCCAAAAGGTATTCCACCTATATTATGGAGACCCTCTTCCATCTGCATGGATAACGCAGCACCTGGAACTAGCATGTCAAGTATCTAGAGAAATCTGAGGTTCTTCAATACAAGTATGAGGCAAACACATTACCACGGCAGGAAACAATGAGACCAAAGTATCTACTGTGTTTTAATGTGCAAATACTCTGCGTTCTTAAAACAAGCAACAAACAAGCAAGAGGGGTGCTAAGAGCAAGACCTCTCATCCAGCCTTCAGTGCACATTCTGAATTCCTTCTGTGTGTTACGGCCCTCTCAGCAGAGAGGTAGTATCTGGGCTTCAGATCAAAGCAAGGCAGGTTAACTTCACCCTCTACAGCAAAGGACATTTTAGAGGAGGTAACACTTGAAACCAGTGCAGCTATTTCAGAAGAGTGACTGTGTCTGGACAACATCCACTACAATGGGTTCCTGATGTCAGCCAAGTTTTCTACGTGCTCTCACCATACAAATTAATAAATATAATGAAACACAATTTTTACAACAGAGATTAGCAATAAAGATAAGGAACTTTCACTATTAATCTTATGGTATTTTTCTTTCCTGAGTTGTGATGTCTGATTTCTCAAGGTTACAATGAGTTTCAAGAATCTATAAAAAACCTCATGTTTCCTTAAAATGATACAAACAGTGAAGTTTAACTAAGATGATATATTCTTTTCTCTATTGACAAAAATCCTAATAGTCATCTTAACACAAAGGATCTCTGGATTGCAAAATTATCCCAAGGTGCGTTTGCTCTAATGGACAAAAATTCACTTACTATTACAGTTTTAAAAGTCCAATTAAGTCAGTAGAGTTAATTGATTTAGGTCCTCCGACACATGACAAGCTGACTGACTGTTTGCAAATGGGTGACACTGCTATAGCTTGTCTATAAAGTCTAGAAATAAACTTCCTGTTTCCCTACAAAACATTAGCATTCTTTAAAACACATACAGGGAAAGAAGTTTCTCTGCTCTCCCTTAAGAAGATGCTGTGCAATTCACTGGTAACACTGCCTCACAGTATCAGCTTGCTGATGCATATACCTTAGGTTATTTTATTTAATGAAAAAAAAATTAAAATCTTCCAATCACTATTATATAAAGTCTGTTTAAATACCAACTGCATGTTTCATAATTGAAGTTGCAATTCTTTGGTTTTTTTTGTTTGCATGCTGTATTTTTATTGAGACCATACTATAAAATCAAAATTATTTGTCCCTGAACCATTGTGAAGTCCCTGAGGTACTATGAACAACGTTGTCGGGAGGTAGCAATTCATTAGAAACGAATGACTCTACACTCAAGAGTCTAGGAATTCTTCATATATACTTTTTGAAGACCATGTCTACACCTCCAAAAGTTAGCATCTATGTTTTCTGTTTCTGAGACTAACACCTACCTATTGGTTTGCTGTGCAGAAGGGGGCTATGGTGGAATCTGGCCAGGTCATACCAGGACATTTCCCAGGGGAACTGGCACCATACTCAAGGCATACAGAGTAACCCCTGCGAAGCCACAAGGTAAGTTCGGAACGTCCTTGGACACACAGCGACACCTGCCTTTCCTGCTGGCTGGCTCTAGCAGGCTCTGTGCTCAGCATGCAGCATCACAAACAGGCTTTGGAGGTGTGTGTAGAGGTCTCCAAAAGTGTCTACTTCTTCTCCCTGGCTGTATGGGACAAGGGATTCTTCCACTCTGCCAGCCCAGATGTGTATTACTGCACACAGCAAAACTCTGGAGCTGGCAATCTATCCTACACCCAAGTGAGAAAAATAATAAGGAGCATCTGTCAGTCAATACCAAATGCGTATTATGACTGGGGCATACGTGCATACAGCATGCTACCTTGATGGTCTCAGCCACACATGCACGTAACAAGAAGTCTTGTCTGTTCTGTCTTTTATGGTTGAAAATAAGCTGGAATATGGGAAGATACTTTTCAATCTGATCAGAGATTTGAATTTCTGTTTACTGTTGGCACAACACAATGATACTCACAGGCAGAACTGGCAAGGGCATGAAGGATATTTTAAAGTGTGCTTCGCTCACGGGACTATCTCTTACTCAGAACATAAAAAGGAGGCAAGACAAATTTTTGGTTTTCTTTCCTTGGAATTATAATTTCATATAGCTTTTGATGTAGCAGAGAAGTTAGTGCTTCTCACTTAGCTTACCTTTTACCAATAAAAAAGTATTGAGCATATCAGTAAAATAAATGGAAATCCTGTGCACATGGGACACTACTTTTGCTTAAGCATAAGGCATGAAAAAGCAGCTTTATTTTTTTTTTTTTTCAAGCATAGCTATCATCTTTACTCTTGATGCTCACTAGCTGGAAATGAAGCCTAGTACAGCATTACACTTTCCAGAAGCATCTGAGACTGTCCACCACATACATCGCCATAGAACAATCTGGCACTGACATTGAAGTTGTCTGTTCACAATGATCTGAATATTTAGGTAAGATGAAGTCAGTGTTGTAAGACTCTAAGGCTTTTATTGTTTTCCTTGATCCTTTATTCTTGTTCTTCTCATCCTGAGCTCATCACATTTTTCAAGCTTCTTTCAGGGGTTTGCGCTTATCAATGTTAGTAAGTCTTTATTCTTCTGATAGCTTTAGGATCCACACATCTTCAGCTTTGCTCTCATGTTCTTCATTCCAGTCTGACTTGCTCTGACTCCAGAGCAGACCAAACTAACAAAAGATAATAAAGAACTACCTACAGATAAACTGCAAATTACATATTACCCACCCACAAAATATTATTCATCAATAAATTCTTTTTTTTTTTTTTTTTCCTCTTCCTTTTTATCTCTGAGAAGCTGACTCTACAGTAGAGAACAGCTAGATCGAGCCTGGATCCCTTGAAGCTCATTTTGCAGTGAAAGACAGTTCAGTGAAACGACAGTCTTGTACTGTCCAAATGCATTGCAATGTACAGATTACCATTTGGGGTATAGTGAAAAGCTGATCACTCTGAAACTGATTTGTAAAAAATAGATTTCTTCACTGTAAGAATAATTCATGTGGCAATATTTCAGTTTTCACTGCTTCTCAAATAATAATATTTGCCTTCACTTTTTCCTCCCATGTGTTGTCTTAGGATGAGAGTTGAGGGCACTCAGACTTTTGTTTCTTAAATAAGATGGTCTCTCAATACGGAACAGGATCTGAATAGTTACATTAGAGTGCTGGCACGGTCTTTCTTCCTTGTTAAGATATTTTGGAGAAAAAAAATAACTGCTTCAGTAGTCTAGATAATCTGTCATCTTTAGATATCTGTCAGTAATTAACTTTATCGCTTATTAGCATAAAATGCACTGATTAGGAGTTTTTAATCAGTAAAATGCACACATTTACTATGGGTTAATATTTAGATCTAGTCTGGAAAACATAAGTACAGTTTTAAAAGTTAATCATTAGGAAGCTAGACAGGTAATCTTGGCTTATTTAATGATCATTAGCAAGTGTATAGATTTCAAAATACAATTAATAGGAATATTTTTGGAATTCCTACCTTGAAGTCCACGTTCTCCTGGTGGCCCTGGCAAACCATCCTTTCCTGGTGGCCCTGGTAACCCATCTTTTCCTGGGGGTCCTGGTTTTCCATGAGCTTGAGAGGCAAGCATTGCAGCAGGCAGCTTCAGCTGGGATACAAACTGAGCCATCCTTTCTTCATTAACAAAGGACACAAGAAAAAGCAGGTAAGAAATTGGCTAGCAAAATATGAGAAAATAAATAAACCTCAAAGCCCCAACTAAATACGTTTCTGGAAGTAAGGTGTTTAATCCTTCTAAATGTCAAGATATTAAATGCTCCTGGAAGTACCGATGCTTTCAGTTCCAACTTCAGACTCATGACTGAACCTCTACCCTTTGAAATAATCTGAACAAAATTTGTACAAAGTTTCAATCACTGCTCTCTTTTACTAAGGTACTCCAATATTCCAAATGACTTCTGTTTACGGAAGTACTTAAAATACATGA